>JAHPZR010027533.1:0-15000 GCA_019787425.1 Platygyra sinensis
TTTTGGTCATTTTTTTCATAAACAGGGTATGGCTTTTGTACTCTAGTCTTGAACTGGATATGCGTTTTAGAAGAAGCTACTTCTTCAGGCTCTAAACAGGGTACTAGGGAAAATCGCATATTTTGGTCATAAATAGGGTGAGGGTTTCGGGAGACAGGCGAGTCGCACACCCTATCCAACCGTTCTTGGAGTACCCCCCCCCCCCACCCCGGGAGGGGGGTCGCCTATATTCTACTCGTCTTGATAGGGAATGAAAGTTACAGTGATAGCAGCGACCACACTTGTGAGTTTCGCCGATCATTCAGTAAGACGGAGATAAATTAACATCGCCTAGCTAGTGTGCTTTTGGATTTACTCTGATGGAGTTGTCATGACGACATATAATTAATACATGTTTGAATGGAAGTAGAAGCGAAATTAAACGGATTTTTCCAAGTGACTTAATTGAGTTGTACTGTTTCAGTGGAACGAGTTTTAAGTTAATCCTTTAAAGTGCCTATGAAGTGAAAAGTAATGCTGCTTATTTGAAAGGATTTTCAAAGTATAGAAGAATAGCGTTTTCCCTTTTGGAATATCATTTTTCGTTTTAGAGATATTTTCGTTTTTGAATTATACAAACGAGGAAAGTGATGACGTCATGGATGGTTTCACCAAAACAGTACAGCACTCAATCAAGAATATTTCTAGAAATATTAAAGCAGTGTTCTTTAAACTTGGCAACAGAAATGTACATCACAAAAGAAACAAAATGACTGCCCTTCGTGTCGTTGCCATGACAACAGTTATGCCGCTGGTCCGCTTTTCATTAAGACTAGAATTCCGGACCAGATTTTATCTTAAACAAGGATCATCCACTCGCAACAATCTAATAGGGAGAGCAAAGACAATATGGGAACCACGCGTGTTCCGAGCAAGACCCTCAGTCCCACTTGGTTTTTCACAGGAAGAGACTGGAGCCAAGAATGTTGCAATGGCAACAGTATAGTTGTGCCATTCTGTTTCTTTTGTGATACACATGTCTGGTGCCAAGTTTGAAGAACACTGCTTCAATGTTTCAAGAGATATTCTTGATTCAGTATTTCACTGATTCTCTTTTACTTTGAAAAGCCTTTCAGATAAGCAGCAATTATTTTTTACTTCATAGGCACTTAAGGACGTTCGCGCTAATTGTTTCTGCGCATCCTTACTGCGCACGCAAATTTACATGCTACGTCATGCATCGAGCGCGCGCGCTAAGTACTAAAATGAACAATGATAGGGGAGATGGCCATTTCTATAGCTTTGACTGGACTTAACGATCTTGCACGTTCGGTGACCCCTACTTTTCTTTTCAGAAACAGAATTTATTGACAATTATCTCCACTTTGTCCAAAAACGAACAAAAAATCAATGTGGGAAGTTGAAAAAAAATTCAAGATTTCTGCCCGCGGGACATGGAATCCTGCCATCTTGCGGCTGCAAAACGCGTGAAACTATGGTCGCTAAATGCGAACTTGTTCTTTTAGGAACCTCACCAGTTGACTAAATTCGCTTAATAGGTCCATTGAAACCATATTTGGCAGAGAACACTTCCCTCCAAAGCTCTAATTGCAATATTTTGGGACTTGCAGCCACTTTGGTCTTCTTCGTTAACGAAGCCCGATTTACTCAGATTTAGGTGTTTTTCCGGGCTTGTTCTCTTCGAAGCGAAGTCGGTGACCCCCCAATTTTTTTACATTTCTGACATCACTGACTCATCATTTTTCTATGGTAAAATTTTTAGAAAAATATCAATGTTAGAAAATTTTCGCGCGAACGTCCTTAAATAAAGAGTGTCAGCTAAAGCTGAAACTGAACTGAAAATTTACGATCATCTTGATTTCCTGAATCATAATTTGAGTAACTTGACCCTTTTATAGCTTTTTTATATTTGATCTATTCAAGGGTAAGAACATTTCATCATTTTGGGTATGGATGCGTGGTAAACTCTTCCCAGCTCTGTACGACACCAGATGGTACAATGGGTGGATGTTTGATTACGACGAAGGATTCATGGGCAACAGAGAACTTTTCATGGTTGGAATGCCGCGTATACGACAAATACGAATTAAGCCAGGTACAGTATGATTCTCTACACATTATCAGCGGTAATCTGTTAGCAGGGAATTGTCGTTTGAAATGCCGTTTGTCCTAAATAGTCTGAAGCATTGGCATTCTAAACTACCACATTAAACGGCTGTAAATTTTGCATACAGTCACTTTTGTCAACACCAAGTTATGTTTTAACATGATGCACTGCAAAAGACAAGCTCAGTACTGGTAAAATAGAAATGTCTGCTCTATTCAGTTGTGAATTTATGTTAAAGAGGAATTTTTAACCATTTATATCTCGAATTTATATCTCGAGCAACCGTGGTTTACACGTGTATTCTCCGAAAAAAGTTATTACTTATATAGCAGATTGCCGTTGAACCTTTAATCTTTTTGAAACCTTTTTGTAACCTTTTAGGTTTTAGCCTGGCCGGGGACATTGTATTGTGTTCTTGGGCAAGACACTTTACTCTCACGGTGCCTCTCTCCACCCAGGTGTATAAATGGGTACCGGCGAATTTAATGCTGGGGTAACCCTGCGATGGACTAGCATCCCATCCAGGGGGGAGTAGAAATACTCCCAGTCGCTTCATGCTACAGAAACCGGGGTAAGCTCCGGCCTGATGGGCCACTTGGCCCGAATACAGACTTTACCTTTTTACCTAGGTTTTAGCCAGAGCCGTGAGATTTTAAAAATATTGGCGAAAATCATGCGTGAAGCGTCTTTCTATGTTGTTAGGAAATTGAAGCGGCTACCATTCGGTTTTTCAGAAGCCGGTAGTGGTGGGGAGTAGAAAGGGGAATATTCCCTGATGACACAAAGAAGAGCCCTTCCGTCAATTTCATTTTCTTTGTTTTATTTACAGAAAGGGTCTGTCCAGTAATAGAGAAAACGCCCCGATTTGGAGAATCGTTCACAAGATGCATTCCTTCTTATTCATCGGAAAACGAATATAAAACAGTTTACAATCTGCCCGAGTGGATTCCAGTGACAAATATGAGCCACAAGCAGTCAGTGTTTGAATTGGAAAGGATGTGTCCAAAGCCGTGGAGATACAGATCCCCGTGGGACTTACAAACGCTATCCTATGAAGGATTTTACAGCATTTACAATGGGGGCGGGTTTGTTGCGGACTTGGGATATAATATCAAGTCTGCGTTAAATGTCGTAAACGACCTACAGGCAAATAACTGGATTGACGAATTATCAGTGGCGCTTTTTGTAGAATTTACTATCTTCAATCCCTCTAGTTCGTTATTCAGTGTGACAAAGTGTCTTTATGAGCGATCTCCTACAGGAGGAGTGGCGTTTTCAAGAAGCGTTAAAACATTAACGTTGTACCACACGTCGAGCAACAACTTTCAAAATTTTGTGGAAGTCTGTCAACTTCTCTTCATGGTAATCATTGTATTTTTCGTAATCAACGAGGCATACAAGATATACAGGAAAAAGAAAAATTACTTCAAGGGTTTTTGGAACTGGGTGGAGTTGCTACAAATCCTGACCGCCCTCAGCGCTGTTGTTATTTACTTCCTAAAAGCTAAATACACGAGTTCGTTCGTTAACAAAGTACGGAACAATCCTTTCGAGACTTCAAGCGCGGATTACATTGTTCTTTGGTCGATGGTTGAAATTTATGTGCTGTCATTTCTCATTTTCATCGTAACTATGAAGTTCCTTCGCCTAATTCGCTTCAATCGCCACGTGTGCCAAATGATGGGAACTCTGGCTAGGGCGGGGCGCCCGCTCGTGTCGTACTTCGTGGTGTTTGTATCAGCAGTGCTAGCCTACACTCAGCTGGCATTCCTTCTATTCTCATCAACCATGGGACCATACTCATCGTTTTTCAACTCACTGCGTGCCGTACTACAAATGCTTTTGGGAGGAAAAATGTTCTTTTACGAGATTAAATCAGTGAATAGCTTGCTAGGGCCGTTGTTTGTGTTTTTTTACATGTTTACGATGACGTTTATTCTTTTAAACATGTTTCTTGCTATCTTGAACGAGTCCTACTGGGAAGTGGTCGATAGCCCTGAGAATGACTTTAACAATGCCGATTTAGGACACTTTATGATCACTTACCTGAGAAGAAACGTAAGGCTGCTGGGAAGACGATTCGTAAAGTCTCTGAAAAAGCACTTTCAAGGGAGAATGTTTCCACGGAAACGTGGAGAAAAGGAACTCGAGAAGTTGATGTCTAACGAAATTGAAAGAAAGCATAGTGGTAGAATACTCTGTCCCATTGCTTCGATGGAGTCACTTGCAGATGAAGAAGACGAAGATGATATCAAGAACCCACTGAAAAATTCTGAGGACAGCGGTGACCGTGTATTTTTAGATTCAGGAAACATAACTGTATCACTCCTCTCAATAGACGATTCCTACGAGTCAGAGGAAGACGAGTATCTTGAAAGGCTCCTGCAGCATGTTAAGAGCGCGAGGCACTCCCCGGAATTACGTCAGGGGGTCCCACCATTGCGTCCAATAATAGAGACTATAGTATGACATACATAAGGGAAAAGCTGAAGTAATGCATTTCCATAACTGAGGACGCCCATTTGAAAGGGAGTGGTGCTCGTCGGGTCTTTTTAGAGTGTAAATTTTGCATCTTTTAGGATGTTACAGCACCTAACTCCAGTGTTTAAACTATCATAGTATCTCAATGGTTAGACTTAAATCTCAAATTAATGAAAACATCATTATTGACAGCCTGACACGAAATCTTTAAAACTGCTTTATACCGTAGAAAAAAAACACTCTGTAACCAAGTTTTAGTCCGCATTTAAGTCGCTGAACTTTCTGACGAGCATCACCTCCCCTTTAACATGAGGTTTAAAGTAGCCGTATTTTTTCAATAGTAGCTGACAAATACTTTGGCAAACCATGACATGATAGTTGTAGTACACGAATCGCAGGGTGTGGCTTTTATACCTACATATAACAGCACCTTTTTTTAATACGTTTCTAACTGATACAAGACGCGTTTTTGTCGAGCTAAGGCTTTGTCATTTGGCGAGACTCCAATCAGCCAAGATACTCATGGTGAGACCAAGCAAGTCTGGGATGCCATCGAGTCGATCGTGTTAAGATGGCGCCATCAAATATCAACCCTACACAGATTCGGTCGAAAATGAGGCGATTTCAGGTCAGTGACGTGATATCAAAGGAAATTATGATTGTAGGCAAGACTTCTGAAGGGTTATTCGAAACTCAGAATATGGCACCTTGAAAGTTTTCTACATTTTTAAATTGTGTACATTTTTTAATTCCTATTTTCTTTTGAATGTTTATATCAATTAGAATGTCATGCATCAATTTACTTCGTTTGCCGCATCCTAAACAAATGTTCCCGACTCTTCTTGCATTCTTGCACATTTTCTGTGAGCTTTGTGAAGTTTGCTCAAGGCTGGCCTTGTTGTCGAATTTGTAATGTAGTAAGCTCACTGTAACATCCGGACACCAACACGTTTTAGGTTTACTTTTGACCTGGTAAAACTGAATTCTTCTGTTTGTGTGGGATACCTCTGTTTCCCACACTATTGCATCCGGGCTCGTGTCCGTTAATGCAAATAAGGTGGGTACCTATTTGTCATAAGTGCGGTGTCCCGTGTATTAAAATAATCACTTAATCATGCTAAACCCTGCGGAATATATAGCGTGCTATTTAGCCAATATAACTTACTTACAGCATACGCATCAAGATATACCCTGCGTGATATCTCTAAATTGGTATTCCAGAAAACCATTTTGCTTTTCAATGAGAACACGAATAGTGTTTCTTATACAGTTCTGTTTTGTAATGTTCTTTCATGAAAGTGTTTAATTTTATACGGTGGCGTACCTCAGTTCCCTTGTTCGATGAAGGACAGGGCCCTTTTCGCTTTTGATCGCTTCTGGTTCCATCACTGATAGAAATTAGGAAAATTCTATTTAGTATATTCGAAGGCTGTATCAAGTGTTATGTTATGTCCACTTAGTTTTTGTAGATGCCCCAAGCTAGAATTTATGCCTAAAAGCAGCTCCAGAGCAATGAGTATTAAATGGAGATATAGTATAAAAACCTTTATATGAACTAAACTCAAATTCAGAATCGATTAATTTAACTTAAACTAAATTAAAAAAACATAAATATCTATTTAAGGGTTAAAAATCAGTTATTTATTATAAAAAGTGGTTTACATTAAAATATTACATATAGACTAAGTAACTAATACATAAAAAAAACTGTAAACCTCCATCCGGAACGATTGTGTCCGCAGACAGTGCTTCCAGCATCAGAAGAGGAAACAGTATTGCGAGTCAAGAGCTCGAGGAACACTCTGTCTGAGAGTCAGCAGAAAAAGAGCCGGTTTTTTAAATGAGGTTTTCAAAGCGTTTAAGAAATCGCTGGGCTATTAAGATTCAGTTGTAATTGTACAATGTAGTTGCTACCAGGCACATGTGTCTTTGTACACTCAGTTTAAGCTGTAAGCAAGGTCTAGTTGATACACAATATATCCGAGGAGAAATGTAGGCTCTTTTGTTTGCTATACTGCTATACCTCGACAAAGCTTTCAAGCGTCTAAACAATTCTTTTAACTCCTATCCAATGAAACAATTTATTTGGGACAAGGCTTGAGCCAAAAAACATAAATAATTTCAGAAAATTAAGGATACGTCGTAGATCGATATCCTTCAACTGACGTCATGTGACGTTTGAGATCATCGAAATATTTAATGGATTAACATAAGAATAATCATGGATGTTGTGAACGTGATTCGGTGCTGTTTTCCATTTTGTCAACAGCGTGATACGTTTTTGGCAATTTTTATTCTTCGTCGTTGTTCTGTCTTCAGAGGTAAGGGAAAAGGTATTTGGGATGCTCTCATTCTTATTTTTACGTTTACAATACCTTGAAAGCGCCGTAAGGATTGTTGGGTTTTTTGAGGTGAAGCACTCCATTCAGTATTTAGCATATATTATGCCGACCAACAGCAGAAAGAAAAAGTAAGTTTAACTTGAATTTGTGTCCCCTTATAACATCGAAATATTTCAATGTGGAATGATTATAGAGAAGCCTCCAACACCCATTAACAGGGTTTCTTAAATTATCACAAGTGACAAAGCTGGGGGCTACGTCTTACAGAAAACTGTATTTGCAGAAAGTGCCTTGCATGTATTTTACGTTTGGCTGTAAGGCTTTATTTATTTTTGAAGCTTAAATTTCTCGTCTATTGGATTCTGTTAAACTTTTGGCTGTTTAGAAATGAAATTATTTGGCTGCTAGAGACTATAATGCGACTCTACGAAAAATTTAGTTTTGTACCAAGTCATGAACATTATGCGAATTAAGTGATAATTGTTGGGTGAAAAAACTCTATTCTGAGCACATTCATACCTTTGAATTTATTTACACAGATGTTATCTAAGATCTGTCAGGGTATGCCGATAAAGAGCGAAAAACAGGCGTCATTGGGAAAATTCTCGCGCACCTCTGGGACTTTTACAGGGCTTGATCTATCTATCTTGCGTCGAGCCTTTAGTGCAAAAGTGCATGGTTTTGAACTCGTTAACGACCAGGTTCAGTTCTATTGTTTGTTAATTGGGTTGACGAGATCATCGGACAGATAGCTCGCTGCACGCAAGTAGCTTGCGCAAGATGGTCATTCTCCCAAAATGGTGCCGTTTTGCACCGTGGAATGGTAGGTTTCAATTGCGTAGTTGTGTACATCTGACAATTTGACAGGTAAAAACGAATTAAAAATAGTCGTTATATATTTAATGCCGGGGAAACTTGTTGGTGTCACTTTTTCCCCTTAAGGTTTTTTAAACCGAATTATGAAATGCCAATGGCAATGTTTCTGCGCAGCGAAATATAGAAACGGCTGCTCTCGACTACTTTCAGTTATGGTAAGCCGCAATAAAACTGATAAGTACGTGTAGTATGTGAAATAAGCAGGCCGCAAATTTCAGTTTTTAGACGTTACGCTAAACATCATTTCCTGGAAGAAATAAGATTTCAAAATTTAGATAAACGAACAGTAAGCATATTTTGAGAAAAATAAATCTGATTGTCTGAAAAATATAATATTCAAACAGTAATGATTTTAAGAAAACTGGAATACACTCCCTCTGTTCTGTTTATTGGTAACATTACATCCACCTAAATATTATTTATATCAAGGAATGTTATAGAGCAAAAACAGTGGCCTATCCCTTAGCGCGAGCTTTGCTTGAATACCCGGTAACTTGCAATTATACGAGATTATTCACACAAACAAATGTGTTGGATAAATCTGGCCACGATTGTGGCAAGTTTAATCACATCAAATGTAACAGAATCCCAACACAGCGATCTATACAAAAGTTATTCCTAAGTAACTGATAAAAGTGGGGCGACAAAATTCCGCCACAAGCCACACCTCTGTGGCTGAAGCCCCACACCCGACGAAACAAGCAAAGCTCGTGTGTAAGCTGGAAGGCACCGAGAATGTTCGAATAACTATCGTCATACCGCAATGAAAGGTAAAAATGACGACAATGAAACCGCAGCCCTTGTCTGAACAGAAACATTGAGCGTCGATTAAGTTAGCTAAGACGTAGGTACTTAAACTAAGAAAAAGGTGATATGTAATTATAAGTACTACTGTACATGATGAGAATGAAACCGCAGCCCTTGTCTGAACAGAAACATTGAGCGTCAAACCGATAATAAGGTGACAAGTGATTATGAACAGAAACATAAACAAAAGAAGAGATCAATGTCTGCTCAGTAGCAGCCCAATGTCTGACCTACTCAACATCGATACTCAACAGGCACAACCACGAAATAAGACATTGCTGTACCTAATACGAGATGCTGAGGCCCAGCAAGTATACTTAGCATCCCAAATGCATGACCTACGTACCAAAAATTCAACAGCTATCACAAGTAATTAATTAATTAGCGTAAAGAGCCTCTAACCTCAAGTAAACTTTAAATGCGTCGGATTTCCAACGACCAAGAGCACGGATTTGCGCATCGGAATATCCTTGATCAGCTGCGTGGCACGCACCACCGATACGAAAGCTATGGCTTTTTTACCGACTAGTGTCAAGACCACAATAAGATAAGCACCGCTGAAGTTCGACATTGAATTGATGAGACGAAATGGAAGTCAGATCAGCGTAACAAAAGAGCGGGCCAGGACGATCTCCTCTAACCTTACAGTAAAGGAAAAGAGCTGTCACCGGGCAAAAAGGTGAAGAAACGTCTCTTGCCAACAAAATGTCGAAAGGTCTCTGACTTACATTACCGGTATGCTTATATTGGTGAATAGAAATCTTGGCACCCTACGGCTGACCAACAGAGGCAGTACCAAACGAAAAAGTCAAATTACTGTACTGAATGACTGAACGCGCAGAACACGTGCTCTTGGAAGCCAGTTCACCTATTCGAAATAGACCGTAAAAAGCCACGAGGAACATCGCTGAAAAAAGAGAACGCTGGAATATCGAGGGGTTAGTAAAGCGTAGAGAGCGAACTAGCTCGTGCAAAATAGGTCTAGTAATTGGCAGACGTATGTCCGAAGGCTGCTGACGGCGTAAAGCTGTCGACAGCTTTTCAACAACAAACGATTTGGTAGGAGCAATGAAACCCTTAAGCTTGTGTACATAGGAAATAGCAGAAAGATACAATTTAATAGTCGAATATGCTGATTTACGAAAAGAAAGGTAGGATATGAAAAGAGGAATACATGCTGGGGGCAAAGGTAATTGAGGATCTGTACAATTATAAAATTGAGCATAAAATTGGCGAAACACGACCCACGCACGCTGGTACAAACGTCGCGAACTAGTAGTGAGGGATGAGCTTAGCAGAGTCTTTAAGTTAGCACCCAACTCCTCGGCATTAGGTTCTCGGGAATGGGGGTCGGTAACTGGTCGGCTTCCGGCGAAAGTGCTTTGAACTTTGTTACCTGGGAACGTGAAATGTAATCAGCACGAGAATTGATTAACCCAGGAATATGACGAGCTCGAAACAGAATATTATGTCTAAGGCAGCTTAACACTAAATCCCTTAAGAGTATCATAATTCCTCGGTGTTTAGATGTCTGGTTATTGATAACATCAACAATAGCGGCATTGTCAGAAAAGAACATGACACGCTTATGTGCCATCAGAGACCCCCAAATGTGAACAGCAATGACAATGGGAAAAAGCTCTAAAAGTGCGATGTTATAGGTTTTCCAAAGGTCCGGCCAACTTCCATAAAACCAATGGCGACCAAAAACCGCCCCAAAGCCTATGGAGCCCGCCGAATCCGTATATAGCTGGAGAGTCTGGAACGTTTCCCAGACGTCACCAAAAAAAAAACGAGCACCCGTTAAATTCTTCTAAAAAACCTAGCCAAAGCATAACATCCAATTTAGCTCCACGCGACAGATAAATGTGATGATGAGGCTTTTTAACGCCTTTTGTAAGATCTATCATGCGACGAAGGAAAGCCCGACCAGGAACGACTACGAGACAAGTAAAATTCAACAAACCCATTAAAGATTGAAGTTCTCTAAGACAGACCGAGCGCCGGGCCTGGAAATCATGTAACATCGCACGACATTTTTGAAGTTTGTCTTCGGGGAGGCGCGCCTCTTGTCGGACAGAATCAAGAGTGATTCTCGCGAACTGTAACACAGTCGCAGGGCCGACCGTTTTCTCAGGGGCCAAGGGAACACCCAGGTGATTACACATCCTAATAAAATTTTGCAGATCACCTACACACTTTTCTTTGCTTTTGGCTATAAACAGGAAATCGTCCAGAATGTGTACAACGGCACACGCACCAAGATGATTAATGGACAACCATTCGAGTGCCGTGCTAAAGGATTCAAAAATAGCACACGAACTTGAAAGCCCCATACCGAGACAGCGATCAAAATAGTACATGTTGTCCCATTTCATACCAAGCAAGGAAAAGTCAGCAGGGTGAATAGGTATTATTCGGAATGCTGATTTGACGTCGGTTTTGGCCATAAAACATCCGTGCCCCAACCGCTTTAGTAACTTAATCGCATACCCGACAGATGCATATTTGACTGTAGAGCAATAATCAGGAATAAAATCGTTGACTGAAGATCCCTTGGGAGATGATAAATGGTGTATCATTCGAAACTCCGATGGATCTTTTTTGGGAACAAGACCCAATGGGGAGCAACGAAAATTGTGAAAAGATGGTGTTGAAAACGGGCCAACAATTCTCCCTGCATCACATTCCTGGCGTAATTTTGCACGAGTTATATCGGATCGGTCTAAAGCACTTTTAAGATTAGGAGATTCAGACGAAACACGCGCACCAACAAAATTAACACGAAAACCGTGAAGAAATCCGTCAACAAGAAATCGTTTTAAAATGATGTCATACCCATCGAGCAAGAATTCAAGCCGGTCCACTCTTATTAGCATAACTGGGTTGCTGTGCAGAGCCCGATGCTTGAGAACCGTCTCGTTTGCCTTTTGGACTATGGGAAAAGCGGGTTTTGGTGTGTGGAGCTGAGCACTGCCCGCCCGGGTGTTTTCCACCACATCTAAAACACAAGTGCTCGAATTGGCATCCCGCGCAATGTTTGCCAGACTGAAAAGCCCAACACGTTCCTTTTGGGAACCATTGGGAACGAAAACGTTTGTTGGTGGGCGGCTGCGTTTGTGATTTGCGAAAGAGATTAGACGCCCTTAACCACAACTCCCACTGAATCTGATCCCATGGATACTGGTCTGGCGACGACTGCCTTAAATAGCGAAATTGCTCATCGTACCAATGCCAATCACCCCCTTTGAAGCTAGATCCAGAACGACTTCGCAGTATTTCATCAATTGCGCTGCTTCATTAGCAACTTTTTTCCGAATACACGGAAACAAAAATGGTAAATGCAGATACCCACTGTGAGATATTAGTAATTGGCTTGGAAGTGTGGCAGGGCTCGAGAGTTAATTGAGGTTGACTCGACGCACCCACTGAAGGTGCCATTGACAACGAGTATTTTCCGACTTCCTGAGGAGAATCGGATAATAAGGTACCAAAACTAATAAACTCATTTGCCCAGATTTTTACCTTAATTTTAGAACTGACTCTAGACGTGGAGGGACAGATATACTAGTAAATAGATTCTGTGGTCTAGGATAATTATAATCCGTGTTAAGTAGAGCACCTGCAGTTCCTGACTTAGCAGTGTTCATTGTAATGGCAATCACATCATCATCAACCGCTTGGTCAACTACTCTGGAGGCGTCTTGCGTCACGACCTGTTGCTTTTGCTGTGCGGGGCTACTGAGGATTGAAGCCAGATTCTCAGGAACAAATGCCGACTTAATGGCCTGGCTCAAAACGGACGAGATGGTTGCTGTAATTGCACCAACATCCACTGACACTGTGCCTAGAGCTTCGGGAGCTTGGCGGGAATCTGCGCTTTCTGGCTCAATTGTTGGGGTGACGATAGGCACATCGTCTGGTCGAAGTCGTCCCCGTCTGGCTCTCTTATTTGGGCGAATGCTTGGCATGGCAGGTGCGAGTATTTCTTTCGCTGTGCGTTTTCTCGGAGGCATGATGAAGTAAACAAAATAACCTAACGAGACTAGCAGAATAATGAATAACACCTTGACAGACTGTTTGGCCAATGTAACTAAAACGACAAACAATAGGTGGTCCCGACATGGCACGCAGTTGTTGTCTATCGTAATATATTGTGAGCGGTGCAAGAGAGGCGGCTCAAGATATATGCGCCGATCACGAAAAGCCACTCAAGATAGCAAATAATTGACGGGGTAGCGCAATGTAGCCGAGTTCCACGAAAAATAACGTGCAAAATCGCTAGTACCGAGTGCATTGGCCACGCCCCCAAAAGGTGGGCCGACAGAAAGGGTTGTACACTCAAATGGTAAAAGCTATGCACAATAAACATGACCAAAGCCGTATAAAGAAACACGATACGCAGATCGTGGCTGAACAATATATAACTAGCCTGCCGATACATGGGAAACAAAGTTCCCGACAGCATATGAACAAATAGCAAGGCTGTTGTTAATCAAAAACACCGGCTTGGCAAAGAACAATAAAGTGGAACTGTCAAATTAATTGTATTGCTGCCTTTAAACAAAACATGTAAACGAAATCAACTAGCCATGAAAATGCGCATACATCTAAGGACCGCCCCTCTCAAGCTGCGAAAAAATTTGTAACTCCCACGATTGTTTAAATGAACACCGTCACTAGCAAGAAAACGAGACTTGCAACGCCAAAAGCCTCTGTGACGCCAGTAAAATGTGTAAGGTAGCGGTTCTAAAACCACCTTAAGATACTTTGTTAACAAATCAACCTGCTTGTTAAAATACGGAGAATTTAGCCTATAAATTGTTTGGCAGACACAAACTACTTGAACACCGTAAGACTCGTGTAGGAGCCGACTTTAAAAGTCTTCAATGGCCGAGCCCGTTTCAACGGCCGAAGTGGTGGTAAGATCATTGGTGCCTAACTGTAGAATTACTATGTTCGGAGAGAACTCTTCAACAACATGTAGGTCAAAACGTACAGTTTTAGGGACCGTCCTCCCTCCAATCCCATGCCATCGTATTTGGAGGTCACCCGGCAAGCTCAAGTTAGCAGCGATGTACGCATTGAAGTTATGCAAAAGAAAAGTGTGTAAACGGTGGATAAACGAGTGACCGAGAACCAAAACATGCACTGGGGCCATAATTAAAAAATTGTCAAACTAGAGAATATGATAATACTTGCCTAAAAAGATTTTTCCTTCAGGTGATCTGTCTTTGTCGATGGCAAAGGAAAGAAGGACGAATAGCATCGGAACTAGCCGTAATATACCGCCACGCTTTTGAGATTTGGAAGTTGACCTTTGGTAAGGTAGCAACGCCCCCAAATCCCATTAGCTCGAATTCGCGTACCTGGTACAGCCTATATCTAACGGATCATCACGTGCACACCATGCCTTGATATAAATTACATCATGTCAGGCCATAATGTCTGGTTACTTAATAATAAATTTTGTAAATAATAATCTATGAGACAAATGCAAAGTGAGGAAACAGAAGCAGAAACAGGGAAGAGAAAAAGAACATAAATATGAAATATTAACCTTCGAGAAGAGGCAAATGAGCAACTGAACAGTGAAAGCCCAAGCTGATAACATCTTTACGCTGTGTGTTATCGAAATGGTAATTAATACAATTTCAATTCGATTCGAGCAAGATCCCTATAATTAGCTTTGGGACTCATTTACTGCTTTTGCTATAGCATGAATACGCTCAAAATTATGAATTTAAGGGAAAACCTGAAGTAATGCATTTCCAGAAAGGACGCCCATTTGAAAGAGGAGTTGTGCTCGTCGGGTCTTTTTAGAGTGTAAATTTGGTATCGCTTAGGATGTTACAGCACCAGCACCTAACTCCAGTGTTAAAACTATCATAGTATCTCAACGGTTGGACTTCAATTTCAAATTAATGAAAACATCGTTATTTACAGCCTGACACGAAATCTTAAAGTCGCTGAACTTTCTGACGAGTATCACCTCCCCTTTAACATGAGGTTTAAAGTAGCCGTATTTTGTCAATAGTAGCTGACAAATGCTTTGGCAAACCACATGACAGCTGTAGTGCACGAATCGCAGGGTGCGGCTTTTATACCTACATATAACAGCACTTTTTTAATACGTTTCTAACTGATACAAGACGCGTTTTTGTCGAGCTAAGGCTTTGTCATTTGGCGAGACTCGAATCAGCCAAGATACTTATGGTGAGACCAAGCAAGTCTGGAATGCCATCGAGTCGATCGTGTTAAGATGGCGCCATCAAATATCAACCCTACACAGATTCTGTCAAAAATGAGGCGATTTCAGGTCAGTGACGTGATATCAAAGGAAATTATGATTGTAGGCAAGACTTCTGATTGGCTATTCGAAACTCA
>JAHPZR010027533.1:20000-25000 GCA_019787425.1 Platygyra sinensis
GTTTTTGTTAACACTTATCAGCTGGATAGCGATTTATCCGGTGGAGAGTGTTACATGTATACGTTTGTTTATTATACGTCGGGCCTTCGAACAACCTGGGCCAGATGCTATGATTATAGACCGCGGCTCTTGATTATCTGCTATAGTTTGGTTGCTTTTTTAATGTAATAAGCAACTCTAAAATTTGAAAGTTATGATTTGAAGACAAAAGATGCAAACTGTATTTCCTGGGTGATATATTAATAGTCGAGCCCTAAAGGAGCAAGGACAGGAAACAGTTGCGTGCGGTAGGCATGCTTGCCGTCTGATGTCATCGAAACTTATGGCGCATGGTCATTTAATTGGCTTTCGATGTGCTCTCTTTTCCAGTCGTCTTCCCGTTGTGAACGTGATTCAGGTTCGCTGCTGTTTTCCATTTTGTCAACAGTGTGATACGTTTTTGGCAATTTTTATTCTTCGTCGTTGTTCTTTCTTCAGAGGTAAGGGAAAAGGTATTTGGGATGCTCTCATTCTTATTTTTACGTTTACAATACCTTGAAAGCGCCGTAAGGATTGTTGGGTTTTTTGAGGTGAAGCACTCCATTCAGTATTTAGCATATAATTATGCCGACCAACAGCAGAAAGAAAAAGTAAGTTTAACTTGAATTTGTGTCCCCTTATAACATCGAAATATTTCAATGTGGAATGATTATAGGAAAGCCTCCAACACCCATTAACAGGGTTTCTTAAAATTATCACAAGTGACAAAGCTGGGGGCTACGTCTTACAGAAAAACTGTATTTGCAGAAAGTGCCTTGCATGTATTTTACGTTTGGCTGTAAGGCTTTATTTATTTTTGAAAGCTTAAATTTCTCGTCTATTGGATTCTGTTAAACTTTTGGCTGTTTAGAAATGAAATTATTTGGCTGCTAGAGACTATAATGCGACTCTACGAAAAATTTAGTTTTGTACCAAGTCATGAACATTATGCGAATTAAGTGATAATTGTTGGGTGAAAAAACTCTATTCTGAGCACATTCATACCTTTGAATTTATTTACACAGATGTTATCTAAGATCTGTCAGGGTATGCCGATAAAGAGCGAAAAACAGGCGTCATTGGGAAAATTCTCGCGCACCTCTGGGACTTTTACAGGGCTTGATCTATCTATCTTGCGTCGAGCCTTTAGTGCAAAAGTGCATGGTTTTGAACTCGTTAACGACCAGGTTCAGTTCTATTGTTTGTTAATTGGGTTGACGAGATCATCGGACAGATAGCTCGCTGCACGCAAGTAGCTTGCGCAAGATGGTCATTCTCCCAAAATGGTGCCGTTTTGCACCGTGGAATGGTAGGTTTCAATTGCGTAGTTGTGTACATCTGACAATTTGACAGGTAAAAACGAATTAAAAATAGTCGTTATATATTTAATGCCGGGGAAACTTGTTGGTGTCACTTTTTCCCCTTAAGGTTTTTTAAACCGAATTATGAAATGCCAATGGCAATGTTTCTGCGCAGCGAAATATAGAAACGGCTGCTCTCGACTACTTTCAGTTATGGTAAGCCGCAATAAAACTGATAAGTACGTGTAGTATGTGAAATAAGCAGGCCGCAAATTTCAGTTTTTAGACGTTACGCTAAACATCATTTCCTGGAAGAAATAAGATTTCAAAATTTAGATAAACGAACAGTAAGCATATTTTGAGAAAAATAAATCTGATTGTCTGAAAAATATAATATTCAAACAGTAATGATTTTAAGAAAACTGGAATACACTCCCTCTGTTCTGTTTATTGGTAACATTACATCCACCTAAATATTATTTTTAATAATAAATTTAGTAAATAATAATGTATGAGACAAATGCAAAGTGAGGAAAACAGAAGCAGAAACAGGGAAGAGAAAAAGAACATAAATATGAAATATTAACTTTCGAGAAGAGGCAAATGAGCAACTGAACAGTGAAAGCCCAAGCTGATAACATCTTTACGCTGTGTGATATCGAAATGGTAATTAATACAATTTCAATTCGATTCGAGCAAGATCCCTATAATTAGCTTTGGGACTCATTTACTGCTTTTGCTATAGCCTGAATACGCTCAAAATTATGAATTTAAGGGAAAACCTGAAGTAATGCATTTCCAGAAAGGACACAGCACGAAATAGCAACTTTACTGTTCCGTAAAGCCGCCGTAAAGGTACCTTAAATCCTGCATTTACGGAACCTTACGGATCTTTACGACGACGTAAAGCTGAACTTTAAGCATCTTTACGGGGCGCCGTAAAGACGCATAAGGGGATACATTTACGGAACTTTACTGCATCGTTAAGTTGCGTACAGTTTTACTTTACATGTCCGTAAAGCCCTTTTAAAGCGCTGTTAAATGGCTGTAAAGGAGTCCTTTCATACGCTTTACAGGTCGCGTAAAGCTACACTTTAGTGCCGTAAAGCACTCTTAAAGGGCTTTAATAGCATCTCTTCATATGGCTTTACGGAAAGGTCGCGTAAAGCCGCAGTTTACTAAGTCCGTAAAGTCCTTTTAAAGGGTTGTAATGACATTCTTTCACGCGGCTTTACGGACACGTCAGGTACACTGTAAAGTTTAATTTTAGTAAAGCCGTAATTTGGGGGTAAAGCCTTTTAAAACGCTTGAAAGGCATCCTTTCATACTCCTTTACGGGCATCAAAAACCACACAAATGCTAAGTAATTCAACAAAAAAGAAAATGGCCCGGTTTCTTCTCTCAGCGTCAGACAACTACTTTGAGGTGGCAAAGTACATGTACCTAAATGAACGTCTTCTACAAATTGAACCCAAAATAACTACAAAACTTGCTAGACAATTGAATTCAAATGATATTTATCATAAGCTAAAAATAACTTCATTAGGAAAAAGCACAATTCTTTGTACTTAACAACCTAAATTTAGTCTTGTCTGTATATACAATTCAAATAAAACAGCCGTTCATTTGAGTTAATACCATTGTTTACATCCTCTAACTAAAAGAGATTCTAATATTCAAAATTAAAGACTCAGAGCAGCGGACTAAAAAGAGTGCTTTCCTCCAAATTGCACCCTTCTCACTGGCAATAAGTTATTAAATACATTGTGCATTTCTATATTAATGAATGGTAAAAATAATCATGATATGAAATAATCTATATTTACAAACTCCAAACAGCAGTAATCAAATCAAGCACCTTATGATGAAATGCTTAAGGTATAAAAGACAACAACTGGCAAAGTCCAATGTTGCTGGCACAAGTCAAGAAACTTGACAATACTTAAACCAAATTCACACAACTGAAACTTCTAAAATACTGACTGTACTGGAGGCTGTAGAAATGGCTCCAATTTTACAAAATTAAATTTTCTCTTAGCTAAAAGCAGGTGTAAAGAGAACAAGCTCATGCCAGGTAAATAACCTTTCTAGCTACAATCTGACTGGTAATGTAAATGTTCAAAAGTGAAATCATTAATATTTGAATGTAACAATAGCTGTGGCTACACTACATCATTCCGTTTAAAAGGCATACTTGGTGTATCGTCACCAAGCTCAAATACCACCAGCAAAGGGGAGTGGTGCTCTTCGGGTCTTTTTAGAGTGTAAATTTGGTATCGCTTAGGATGTTACAGCACCTAACTCGGTTGGACTTCAATATCAAATTAATGAAAACATCGTTATTGACAGCTTGACACGAAATCTTTAAAACTGCTTCATGGAAGAAAACACTCTATAAGCAAGTTTTTAGTCCGTTGATTAAAGTGGCTGAACTTTCTGACGAGTATCACCTCCCCTTTAACATGAGGTTTAAAGTAGCCGTATTATTTCAATAGTAGCTGACAAATACTTTGGCAAATCACATGACAGCTGTAGTGCACGAATCGCGGGGTGTGGCTTTTATACCTACCTGTAACAGCACCTTTTTTAATACGCTTCTAACTGATACAAGACGCGTTTTGTCGAGCTAAGGCGTTGTCATTTAGCGAGACTCCAATAAACCAAGATACTTATGGTGAGACCAAGCAAGTCTGGGATGCCATCGAGTCGATCGTGTTAAGATGGCGCCATCAAATATCAACCCTACACAGATTCTGTCAAAAATGAGGCGATTTCAGGTCAGTGACGTGATATCAAAGGAAATTATGATTGTAGGCAAGACTTCTGATTGGCTATTCGAAACTCAGAATATGGCACTTTGAGAGTTTTCTACATTTTTCAATTGTGTACATTTTTTAATTCCTATTTTCTTTTGAATGTTTATATCCGATTAGAACGTCATGCGTCAATTTACTTCGTTTGCTACATCCTAAACATGTGTTCCCAACTCTTCTTACATTCTTCCACATTTTCTGTGAGCTCTGTGAAGTTTGCTCAAGGCTGGCCTTGTTGTCGAATTTGTAATGTAGTAAGCTCATTGTAACATTCTGGTACCAACACGTTTTAGATTTACTTTTGACCTGGTAAAACTGAATTCTTCTGTTTGTGTGGGATATCTCTGTTTCCCACACTATTGCATCCGGGCTCGTGTCCGTTAATACAAATGAGCTGGGTACCTATTTGTCACAAGTGCGGTGTCCCGTGTATTAAAATAATCACTTAATCATGCTAAACCCTGAGGAATATATAGCGTGTTATTTAGCCAATATAAATTACTTACAGCATACGCATCAAGATATACCCTGCGTGATATCGCTAAATTGGTATTCCAAAAAACCATTTTGTTTTTCAATGAGAACACGAATAGTGTTTCTTAAAGAGTTCTGTTTTGTAATGTTCTTTCATGAAAGTGTTTAATTTTATATGGTGGCGTACCTCAGTTCCCTTGTTCGATGACGGGACAGGGCCCTTTTCGTTTTTGATCGCTTCTGGTTCCACCACTGATAGAAATAGGAAAATTCTACTTAGTATATTCGAAGGTTATGTCAAGTGTTATGTTATGTCCCCTTAGTTTTTGTAGATGCCCCAAGCTAGAATTTATGCCTAAAAGCAGCTCCAGAGCAACGAGTATTAAATGGAGAT
>JAHPZR010027535.1:0-5000 GCA_019787425.1 Platygyra sinensis
CGTGAACTCGGACACGTGTATGTATGATATTATTTTCTCCGTAAAACTTGCTTTTCTCAACTCACTAAACGTGCATGAAATTTTTATGGTAAAAGTATGCCTGCATGATATCTTTTTTTCCGAAATCAACCTTCCACCTAAAATGTCAAATCAGCCACCCCTCAGAATTAAATAAAGAGCCTTCTAAGATCATTACAGTATGTATGTATAGTTCAGACCACGAGGTAAAAAAGAAATGATGAAAGGTTTGTTTCATTATCATTTTTCCTATTATTTTATCCATTTTTGGGTGTTGAAGATGTGGAATGAGTGGAATAAGTGGTGCATGGCTTAGCCACTGATCTAATGATCGGTGTTTCTTCCATCTCCTGTCTGCTTCACAAGGCACTGGTAATGCAAGGAGAACTGGTTAATACAAAGCACAATTGACTCTGCGAACTGCGATAAGACCTAATCTTCAACAACCTAACCCAGGGCAAATGTAGTTTAACTGCCTTAAAGCGAAGAAGAGAATAACGTCAAGTCAGCCTACCGAACATCCCTCGTTAGTCCAGATCTGCTTCTTTTCAGACCAATACAAACAGCTTGTCACAGTCACTGACATCGTATAGCTCACGTCTGTGTTGTTGTTATATTCCGGTACAATAATCTTTGGTGTTGGGGGCCGTGTGGTCGGAGGATCTTTGACGCCGATACAAGAACGTTTCTGACGACCACCCCTGCCATCGCAAGACCGTGATTCACGGCTCTGAGCTTTTTCAGTTTTATTTGCAGCAAACATGACGCCAATGTAGTGTGTTCCTGTTTTTCCAGTGACGTTGCTAGTTAGTGAGACCTCATAGGGATTTTTACTGCAGTTGCGGTATCCAAAGCTTTTGGAATCTGCTGTACAAGATGAGAAATCTGGAACACGAGCTTTGAACTGGTAATCAGTCGACGTCGGTTTCCTTCCTGCCGTAACGAAAATATCTAATAGCTTCCCGCTCTCAGGGTGAATATCAAAGAAAACAATAGAATTGACTGATGGAATATCGATCCGATGATACTGCAAGTTCCCAGAACCATCACTGGGTTTTGCGAAATATTTCTCATCAGATTTGTTTCCTGTCGTTTGGTCCTTGCGGGTAACAGGTATAAACAGCTCAACTGGATCTTTGAGGCCAGTAATTGGAAGAGAAGTTCCGTCGTCCTTCTTTAAACTAAAGTCTACCACAGAGGACCGGATGCCTTTAGCACTGTCATCCCACGTGAACGGGTTTTCGATGAACGAAGTCATCTGAGAGAAAAAGAAATTATTGAACAGAACGTTTGAAGAAATTCATGACAAGAGTCTCGTTATAGCTGACTCAGTGGTGGATCCGAGAAGTTTGCTATGCATTTTTAAAACGAGTAATCAATTAGCCTGGAAGCTTTGTGTATGAGGACAAAAACAAGAGGCAAGTCAGAAACTGGATTTGATTAAAGCTCTCTTTGAGATTAAAGCTATATTCAGACATAAGACACTTGCCTAAGCAAAATCTCTTTTACTGCGCTCCATGGAGTTCACTTATATTATGGCAGATATAAAAGATTCCTTGTGTACAATATTTGTCTTATTAGCCTTGGCGCTTCAGTCTCTGATCGAGCCCTAAAATATCACGACAAATTCAGGTATTGAAATATCAATTTTACAAAGAACAGATATATCCAGAAATGCAGGTTAATGAGACGCATGCTCCTTACGATAACCCTCACAAAGTTTCCTCTAAAAGTCACTAAAACACACAAAAAATATTGTCAAATATGAAGTAAAATGAAAATTACACTTTGTGATGCTTATTCAAAAAGAGCAGTAAATCTGATTAATCTACATTTCTGGAAATAAGTGCCAAAAATGTATGGTCTTATTTGCGATGGTGTAATTTTTGGTAGGAATTTTTGTACTTTTGAAAGCCAAAACCGCCCAAAAATCTAAAACATTTCACAGAATTAGTAAGTTCCTAAACTTTTTAAAGATTCGAAGTGAATTTCTATCTAGCGCGAAAACCGAGACGTCTCATGCTAAAAACGCAAAATGTGGACCATGGCGTGAACTGAAATTCCCTGTATAAGTTATTGTCGACGGGTAATAATGGAAGTACGTCGGAAATGTCAAGGTCGGCCCCTACCTGTGCATCGACAGATTTCAAGTTTGCGGCATTGGCACCAAACAAGGTCTTAGCCGATGGTAAGGAGACTTTCTCTTTTCCCTCTCCCAGCGTCTTTCCCGCCATTTTTTCGGGCGTTTGTCGATCTAATGTCAACGTCAACTTGTCAGTATGGAACACGCTTGGTTTCTCACCAGGTACTTTAGTTGCTAGAAGACCACTCCCCAGTTTATCGATGAGATGAAGAGTTTTCTTGGCGATATCTCTGTTCTGTAAAATGCAAAGCAGATTGTACTTCTTGAGTGGTAAAAGACAACTTCTTCGGGAAAGGTACTAAAAATTGTAGGGAAATGAGCAAGAATGAAATTGTTTCCCTTTCGAGCTAGTTTAATGGCTTTTGCGCGTTAAAACTAAGGGTTTGGCGCATTTTTTCCGTCCTGAATGTACGCAACAATTTCTTGCGACAGAACTAAACGAGAACCATACGAGATAAACATCAAATATTATTATATTCCGCTGACAGTCCTTCTTCTTCGCCGCTGAAATGTTTTATGTTACCTGTTTTCTCTCGGTGTCAACATCATTTTCATCTTCTATAGTGTCCTGTCCAATCTGTGGTTGCTCGAAGCCAACCGCCTTCTTGGCAGAAGTGCTTAGTGTATTGGACATTCCCTGTAAGAGATTACCTCCAATGTTTTGAACCAAGTCAACATCTTGTCCCTCAGCGTTGGCTTGGGACGTTATGAAATCCGTCATATTTTCTAGCAGGCCCACAGCACTTTCCTTTTGTAAGCAAAAAAAAATGTACAGTTAAGATTAAACAAGGCACTTTCATAGTAGCAATATACGATAGAAGGCAAGAAGAAAGGAAGAAAGCAAGCAAGGCAGGCAGAAAGGAAGGAAGGAAGCAAGGGAGTAAGGAAAGGAGCAAGCAATGAAGGAAAGGAGGAAGCAAGGAAGCAACGAAGGAAAGAAAGGAAAGGGGGATGGCGGTAGTAAGGCAACGGAAAAAGGTGTCGTCATACCTGAGCTGTCACGGCTATATCCTTCTCTCCTTCGGTTGCCATGACAACGACTGCTGATAGTTGAGTGACTTGCTGCATACTGTTTACTTCCACAGTGGATATTTGTTCCAGTATGGTTTCCTTTACCTGTGGAAACGTACAAGATAATAGTCGATTATCAGTCAAAAGATGATTCCAAGGATCCAAAGGATGAGCAATTTGCTGTTGGTAAACGAACTGTGAAACATTTGTTTCGATTCCTCCGTTTAGAAATTTCTTGAATACGCCGTCCAACGGATCGCAGAAGCGATAGCGTCTCTGAGTTTGCTTAGTTACAAATATTGAGCTTGTGATTTCTGTGGGACTCCCCAAGTCCACATAAGCTCAATGATTTTGCAAACGCTTTTCGTGTGGTGTGCTATTTAATAAACACCTTTGACGCCTTCACGAATGATTTCGCCAGCTTGCACTATACGATTTATCGAAGATTTGGCAAGTCAATCTCATGCCTATTCAAACTTTCCAAAGATCGATGGATTTACTGACGAGACAGCGTGCCAAAAAGGTAAGCGCAGTCGACTTTCAATCCGGTAGTCATGTTTACAAGACCGTTCCACTACTAGCTGAAGGTGCTCGCGGCGGTTGCGAGTTCAATTCCTCAGCTACGCCTACAAATATCCAACTGGTCTGCCTGCTGGGATTTTTAACCATGATATTTTCTTTCACAACATCTTTTTTTAAGAGTATGATCGCATTGACACTGAATGGTCCTCTTGAGGGGAAGTAGATGACATTTTTATTTATTACCATTTTAAAGGAGAAGGACATTTCAAAAAAGGTATCTTTTTGGTCAACGCTAATAAAAACCTTTCACCAAGTTTAGCAACCCACGAACGTTTCAGCCCTTAAAGTGCAAGTTTTTTTCACGAAAATCGTGTCTCAAAAGGTCCAAAATTAAATAATCGTTGCCGTCGTTTTGAACAGTAATGAGCAGCCGGGTCGCGTTTTCGTGACGTCATTCCGTCCGTCAGAATTTGTCCAAATGGCTTTCGACAAGCCCTTTAGCTATACCACTCTGGGTTATGGCTTCTCTTGAACCATATTATTTTTATTTGAGCCAAACATGCTGCAAACTCCGAAATGATCGGTCATGATAGCATTGAAGATAGTGAAGTGGATAATCGCTCGGAACAAAAAGAGATTTTGCTGACCTTGTGAAGGATGCCAAGGCGGTGGCATGTTTTTCTCTTTCCCGCCAATTTCGAGTTGGAAGGAATGACTTCACATAAGTAAGGCCTGGCTACCAATACGGTTTCAAAATGGCGGCCTCCGAGTGCAAACTTTTTTAGACGGACTTCCTTAGGATAGTGGGCACGTCAGAGGCTTTTAAAACGTCGGTGAGTGAAAAAGCTGAATGTTTGCTTGCTATAGGCGAAGACCAAAAATGTAAGCTTTTAGGAGTGACCCTATCAACAGAAAGTAGACATTATAGGGGATCACTTACTGCTTGCTTCTCATCGTTGCCTACATCGGCATCCTCCACAGCTGTAAGAATAGAGTAGGCCATCTGCGCAGCCTCATCAACATTCCCATCATCTACAAGATCTTTAAGCTGGCTGTCTCCACCGGTTTCGGAGGATTTCAGAACTTTAGAAATGTCATCTGGAGGGATCGGGTTTACCTGAAAAAGCAACACTTCTGTTTAGATTGATCGAACCATTGACTATTGAGTAATTATGAGTATATCTCAACTAGTTCATTTGTCATAGGAGTGACAACAAAACTGGACGAAAACACGATTGAATATTCCGCGTAAGCGGGACGACGCAAATGAGATGAGAATACAGCCTCAGACTGTAAACAGAGGCAC
>JAHPZR010027535.1:10000-27944 GCA_019787425.1 Platygyra sinensis
ACGATAGCACAAACGTACCAAATAGCATTTAAAGTGCTTTTATGAATTAACAATCCCTACTTTAAACAATAAAATCGTAGGTGTGATGGCATGATGGTACAAAAGTCAAGATCAGAGCAGTACTGTTATAAAAATGTTCACACTTGAAGCTCGAGCACGGTGGTCGAGTTTGATTCTCGCTTGGTACAAATATCACCAGAAAATTTTTCCACGTACCCACACCAGAATTCGGGCACAGAATACGTGCCCGGGTACAAGGTCTCGACCTTGTACTGTGGCACGAACGCCAGTATCCAATGCCAGTGCCCACTACCAGTGTCCAGGCACCAGTGCGCGGACACCAAGTGTGAGCACAGCCTACTGATTACAGTACCTCTGTTATTATATCTTGTTTTAAAGCCAAGTGAGCGTCACTCTTGGGATTGGCGTAATCCAGTGTAAAACGCGAGTTATATACCGTGATCACTGCCACAAAATAGAACTCTGAAAAATAAATATAAATGTCTTAAAAAGAAGTTTAAAAAGAATGGTACAAAGGGAAAAAGACAAAGTATCACGAAATTACGAAAAGTAGTTTCTCTGATCTCAAAAAACAAACGTCCTCGTCTAAACATTTCCAAAGTGACGTTCTTTTCTGCTATCGCCTCTTCAATGTTGAGGTTAGAACTTAATTTTGCAATTGTAAGTCTTTGCAATGCACCACCTTCCTATTTAAAGATCCTGTTTCTGCGGGTTTCCACTGGCTTTTAATCGCAGAAAGTAAGTCGCACCAGCTAAAAAAAACCATTATTTTGGGCTTCACAACTATGTTAGGAGCAAACATTAGGGTTAGGGTAAGGGTTTAAGAGGAGGCAGCGTGGCCGAATGGTTAGGGGCGTTGGTTTTGTAATCCGGAGGTCCCGGGTTCAAGACCTCCACCCTGCCACTAGCGGGATTTGTTTCTCGGTAGTCTTGAATTTAAATCCTCGGTCACGCTTTGTAAATACCTAACTGGCTTGCCTCCTGCTAGTTGGGATTTTTAACTATGTTACGTTTATTTGAAAACTTTGTGACCTTTGTTTCAGTAGCATGCCTGCCAATAAACTAGCTAAGCTAAGCTAACTTTTTAGTGCTCATGACCACTAAAAATATGATTTTCATCTTTTTTTTTTCATTTTTACCATACAACAGAAACAAGCGAAACAGCCTTGTACATATCATTTCACCGCAATCATTTACACTCCCAGATGGACAGAAAAAAATCCGTGTGATTACAGTGCCTTGCCCAAGAACATATTATGCTATACACAATGAGCTCGACGACCACTGTCGATTCAAAGTTCAACGCGCTAGCCATTTAGCCACCTCGTCTTCCATGGTGTGTAATCAATCAATGATCAATCAATCAAACAATCAATTTACTTTACAGTTATAAAAGTAATAAAGGTGCCCCCCTTAAAAGTAGCTAAGAATAACAAGAAGTTTAAAAAAAACCTAAAACCGCGCTTTTTTAACTCTTTTGCCCTCACAAAAACAATACGCAATATTTAGCAACGACGTTTTGCCAGAAAACATTACCTGGAAACAATTTAAAAGATGGTTAGGACTTGTTTCCATATCTGAAACCACACTTGGATACCTTGTGATGCGTACACAAAGTAAATACTGATTATAGGCCTAAGCACTGAAAATACTGATTAGGGTTAGGGTTAATGCAAGGGGTTAATGGTTAGCTTCTTTATAGCGTTCGGGTTTCCGATATGGTACCACGCTTTAAAACTCACGGTTACTCACACTGTCCGACTGCGCGTTTGTTATCTTTTTAATCTTCACGCAAACGGTCAGCTTGTGAAACGTGATATAGTTACCGCCGTCATCTACTGTTACATAACAACCGACTTTAATTACGCGAAACGTGACTCTCGCCTTTCAGCAAATGAAGGTGTTATGTTACAAAGGGTTTGTACTTTACTTTACTTTTAAGTACATATGTACATACAAACATATAAATAAATAGCTGCTGGAAGACCTAGCAACAGGAATGAACTTCCCTGCTGATAAAGGCCACCAGAAACAATATATGTAAAACAAGAACATGAAAAAAATATCCATAATGACAGGCAGTGGAGTTAGCGCTATACAAATTATGTTAATTAATTTGTATTATAAAACGATTATAGTAAAATATTATGTGTTACAAAAATAATGCTGACTGAAATTAAATAACAATTACATTAAATCTCTGCTATCAGTAGCAAAACAGTATAGTCTTAGGTCTTTTTTCAAAGTCAAAAAAAAGTGTCAAATGTTTGTTTATAGTGGTCATGCACTTAGCTACACCTAGCTAGTTTACAGGCATGCCACTCAAACTGAAGGAAATAAATATTTCAAATGAACATAACAGGCTTAAAAATCCCATCTGGTGGGAGGCAGACCAGTTGGCTATTTACAAGCATGACCGAGGAGTTGAACTAGGGTCCACCGAGAAACAACTCCAGCTTAGTGGTCAGAGCGGGACTCGAATCCGCGACCTCCGGATTTCAAGTCCGGCGCCCTAACCACTCGGCCACGCTGCCTCCCTTTTTTGAAAATTGATTTGTGATTCCCTCTTCCGAATAGATATAGGTAAATTTTTGCAAAGACGAGCAACTCTAGGAAAAAAGACGACCTAAATAATTCTGTTCTTGCATAGTTAGTTTTAAAAGTTAGTTCAGTGTTCCTCAAAATATCGGGTTCATGCTCAGAATTATAAAACTGCAGATAATCAGAGATATCGAGACCATAATAACTATGCAGGCATTTGAATGAAAAAAAATGAAGAGTAAATAGATTCGTCTAGAAGATAGCTACATTAGACCAGTCTTATTCAAACGTTCTTTGTAAGAAATCCTATTCCCAACCATGAGCTTAGTCGCCCGAAGTTGTACAGCCTCTGCCATATCGCTTAAATAAGCTTGATGAGTAGACCACACTTGAGAGGTCTAACGAGGTGAACATACAGCTTTTTAATAACATCAGCAATGACACGCGACAAACGTCAATAGACATTTTAGCCTAAATTTTAGTAAATTTTCAGTGTAATAAAAGTAACTGACCTCAATGCCTTGTTATCTTTTTATAGTCATCTTGCGTTTCAGCGCGGTTTAAAACCATTTAAGCGATTTATCGTTTTCTGAGTTTCCTCTCGTAAGAAGAGTAAAAGCTACATACTCGGTTTTAAAGTCACTCCTTCTTGAAGCGAAAAAAAGATGTCAGCCGCCCCAATTCCTCCACAGAACCATAGTACAGGGTTAAGCGCTCCGTTCCAGTAAAATTCCAAGCTAAATTCATCTCCACAGCACACACTACAAAGCTCTGGATTTTTAGTATATTGGCGGGTCAACAGATCATAAGTTGCGTGATTCCACAGCGAAAGTGAACAGTGCAAGTTGCGTGATTCAATGATAATATTCTTTGCATAGCATGTTGTAATCGGAGAGTTTTGTTTACGTCTAAGGAAAAAAATACCTTGACCTTTCAAACGAATATAAATTTACAAGCGCTAAGGCTAAGTTTTAACTTTTTTTCCTCAGAAAATTCCACCATTGCTTCTGGCGAAGTAAACACGATCTTACATTTATCACCGTCATCGTATTCCATGGCCAGCCGCAATACCTTTATAGCGCATTGAATATTCCCTTCGAAAGTGAACAGAAACAAAAATTCCAATTACAAAATCTTCTGTTTCGCGCGCCAAACGAAAATACAGCTTAACTCTGGATAATTTCAGCCTTAGTAGCCAGCAACTGGTCCTAAGTTACATTCTTTATCCTTGCAAATGTCCTGATGTGCATCTCCAACGGAGTTTGGCCCAATTTTGACCAAATAAACATTTCTCAGAGACGGCCATGTTCTCTCTGAACACAGGCGGCCCAAGCTCTCGTTGTGAGGAGTTATTATTTGTTTTTAATCTTTAATTATGCGATCGTTCCGTGACATAGTTATCGCCGTCGTCTACTGTTACATAACGACCGAGTTTCATTACGCGAAACGTGACTCTGTCTGACTCTGGCCTTTCAGCATTTGGAGGTGTTATGTTTCAACGGTCTGAATTTACAAAGGTTTGTATGGGAAAAAACGTTAATAGACATTTTAGCCGAAATTTTGATATTTTCTCAATAAAAATGACTTACCTCAATGCCTTGTTGTCTTTGCTATTGTCATCTTGCTTTTCAGCGCGATCCGTAGCCTTTTAAGCGAGTTATCGCTTTTCGAGTTTCCTCTCCTAAGAAAGAGTACTCTTTCTTAGGAGAGGAAACTCGAAAAGCGATAACTCGCTTAAAAGGCTACGGATCGCGCTGAAAAGCAAGATGACAATAGCAAAGACAACAAGGCATTGAGGTAAGTCATTTTTATTGAGAAAATATCAAAATTTCGGCTAAAATGTCTATTAACGTTTTTTCCCATACAAACCTTTGTAAATTCAGACCGTTGAAACATAACACCTCCAAATGCTGAAAGGCCAGAGTCAGACAGAGTCACGTTTCGCGTAATGAAACTCGGTCGTTATGTAACAGTAGACGACGGCGATAACTATGTCACGGAACGATCGCATAATTAAAGATTAAAAAAAAAATAATAGCTCCTCACAACGAGAGCTTGGCCGCCTGTGCTCTGAATAGTTAATTTGCTAACTTGACAAAATGCTCCTGAGGGGGGATATGACGAAAAGAGCTGAGAAATGGCCTGTAATTGGCTGATGATGACATCATCCGAGTGGGGAGTTTGGGTCTGCTCACCGACAAAACGAAAAAAAAACAAGAATTTTTAAAAAAATCACAACCGCGCTTTTTTAACTCTTTTGCCCTCACAAAAACATTACGTAATATTTAGCAACAACGTTTTGCGAGAAAACATTACCCGGAAACAATTTAAAAGATGGTTAGGACTTGTTCCCATATCTCAAACCGCCCTTGGATACCTTGTGATGCGTACACAAAGTAAATACAGATTATAGGCCTAAACACTGAAAATACTGATTAGGGTTAGGGTTAATGCAAGGGTTAATGGTTAGCTTCTTTATAGCGTTCGGTTTTCCGATATGGTACTTAAATTCAACCATCCGTCGGTTGCGTTTCCTCGGTGGTCTAGTGGTTAGGTTGGAAGACTGCCGTGGTAGCGCCCCGGGTTCAAATCCACCTCGTCCCAACGAAAATTTTTTTTCCTTTAAAATTGAAGAGGCTTGCACTTTGACAACATTTGTTGAGCAGAAACTAAGTCTCTGTGTCAAGAAACTTAGAAATTTCATGCGAGTGTACGTGAATAGGGAGAGGGCGGTTGGAGATATGGAAACATTCTTTGCATGAGACGGGTCTAGCGTTACTTGTAATCGGAGAATTTTGTTTATGTCTAAGGAAAAAAATACCTTGACCTTTCAAACGACTATCAATTTACATATGTTAAAAGGGTTTTTCAAGAGCGCAAAGGCTTAACTTTTTTTCCCCAGAAAATTCCATCACTGCTTCTAGCGAAGTAAACACGATCTTACATTTATCACCGTCAGCGTGTTCCATGGCCACGGACGTAATACCTTTATAGCGCATTGAATATTCCCTTCGAAAAGTGAACAGAAACAAAAATTCCAGATTTCAAAATCTTCTGTTTCGCACGCAAAACGAAAATACAGCTTAACTCTGGATAATTTCAGCCTTAGTAGCCAGCAACTGGTCCTAAGTTACATTCTTTATCCTTGCAAATGTCCTGATGTGCATCTCCAACAGAGTTTGGCCCAATTTTGACCAAATAAACATTTCTCACAGACGGCCATGTTCTGTCTGAATAGTTAATTTGCTAACTTGAAAAAATGCTCCTGAGGGGGGATATGACGAAAAGAGCTGAGAAATGGCCTGTTATTGGCTGATGATGACATCATCCGAGTGGGAGTTTGGGTCTGCTCACCGACAAAACGAAAAAAAATTAACCGAAGGCAGAGCAAGAAACCGCCCAGCCTCCGGCTGCGGGGTTTAATAAACCGAAGGCAGATTAAGAAACCGCCCAGCCTACGGCTGCGCGGTTTAAAAACATTTATAATTTACAATTTATATTAAAAAAATCAATGACAAGTTTTTCAAAACTTTTGATAGGCTAAACGAAAGCATAAGGTAAGATCTTACCAATTAACTTACACTTTTCAATAGTGCATAGTCAGTAAGTGCTCATAGAGGTGAGACGACGTATCAAGATAGACATATCAGTTTGGACAAACCTGGCTTACAGCCATAAAGCTCCATCCGAAAACCAATGTTATTATTCCGAAGCGTCGGATTGATTGTCACGCTTCGCGTTACCACAGGAAAAGACAGATTTTCATATTGTATAGAGTTCGCGTCGAAATTTCCGGTGAAGGTCTACAGCAGAAAGAGAGTGATATTACGCGTTAAATAGGGAAAAGTACTGGGCTACAGATTGCTAATCACTTACTAGTTTCTTTTTAATGCCTGATTTATTACCAATGGAAAAACCTAAATAAAACAGAAAACATCTTGAAGGACTAGGTCAAGCTAGCAGGAATGCAGAAAAATCAAAGCCCTAAGGGAAACACCGGTGCCAAAAGATATTGAACATAGGAGTAGAATGCGAAGACATGAATGACGAAAGTTTAACCTCTCTCAACAAGTCTTCCGAAAATGCGGTGTAAAATACAATAATCGAAGTTGTTTATCGTTCAAGTTGGGCATACTGAAAAAAATGTGATGGTACTTTCCATGTGAAATAAGTAAATGATCAGAGTTACTTACTATAAGGAGCGAAGGACTAAAATGGCAAACGTACTGACCTTTTGGGTTTCGCCATCTTCCATTGTGCAATAAACTGTTTCGTCTCCCCCTCTCTTGTCGTAGAACACCATGTAACTTATCACCCACTCGTTCAAAGACACATCACCGAACCCTTGAGTAGCAATGCCTGTTATCACCATATCCTTATCCAGGCTTATCTTTAGCCAAGGGAAGAAACCAATCTTTTCTTTGTTAGCTCTGTACCCAGGTGGCCAACTTGTTAGGTTCAGTCTTGCTCGGTGCGCTCCAAACGTGGCGAAGTCATCATCGTAAGCGCTGGGAGCAGACATTTGGTCGTCTCGGATTCTGTAGTCGGAGATTCCCAGTGGTTTGTTGCATGCATCTAGAAGAAGAAGATAAAAGAGGCAGTTTCAAGACGAGGCGACGAACAGTGATCGTCTTTGGCTTGCAGTGATTCTCCGCTGAAAATAAAAGCTAAGTCCTCGTAGGTGAGGAATATTAATGGTAGTTTAAGCACACGAAACTGGGAGACACCAACAAGTAGATTGGTTGAATAGGGATCTCTGCTCTGAACTGATTTCAGTAAAATTCTCCTTTTTTTGAAATTTTAAGATAGAGTCACAAAGATAGATATCAAGAAAAACTTCATTAAATATTTAGTTCTCAGTCTTCCTTTAAACACTCGATTGTCCATTTTGGCTGTTAATTTCACGTTTGTATTATTGTATTAGTGTTCCATATGATCACGCTTATTAAAAAAAAACACCTTAAAACATTTATAAGATACTTAAATTAAAGGTTGGGCTCTTTTATCCCTCCTAAAGTATAAATACATAGAGATGGGCTCTACTTATCATACTGAACATTTCAAGGCGAAGTATTGTAAGTCAAAAGTTCCACCATAAAGAGAAATTAAGCGAACATTTGTGCCTTGGAACTTTTCTATTGACGTACCAATTGATTCGCCCCATTCGCGAAACCTTGTCGTAAATTAAAAGATTTAGGTTCATCATTCCAGCCAGTTTATATTATTTATTGCAATATCGTATTGAAAACAAATATTTCGATACATTTGAAAGCGATTGAGTTTCCAGAAACTATAAACTACAAACCCAACTGGAAAAGATGCGTCGAGTATTCGGACTTCTATTAGTTCTTGTAAATTCGAGAACAAAAATAGGTAACATATGGTGATTAAATTATTACTTTTTTATATCTTGACATATTTTCAGCAAGAAGAAGCACACTATTTCTATATCGCTGATACTCGTTTCGAGAAATTGGGTACTGGCAGATACGTGAACAATATCACCCTTATGACGCATTACTAATTCTTGAAACTTCGAGACTGGTTATCTTTAAAATTAGTGATATGGTGAATAATCAATTTTTTTTTCTTATCTTTTTATTATCTTATTTTTTTTCTTATCTTATCGTGTCTGTTTTAGGTGTACGTTATTCAAGCATATATATTGTTTATTAAAATGGCTTCTTTGCTTTAGTAACGTTTATTTTCCTTAATTTTGACTTGGAGCAGAATTTATTCATAATTTGAAACTAACTTATTTTAAATTCTGAAATGTATTGTTTTGCTCTCGAATTATTTTATTGGTTTGAGAACAATAGCGCCTTACCACTGCCGGAAGATATTTTTCCCTTAATTTCGGTCGATCACGCAATGTTATGGATTTGAATGATGGAAACGAAGACACGAAAGTTTTTATTTTTTGCTAGGTTTTCTCATGTAGCGTTTTATTTAATTGTTTATTTTGTAGTGAGACAAAACAAACTGTTCGTTTCTCTTTACTTCTGCATGAATGTCAAGTGACCGCGTGGTGATCACGTTTTTATAATTTTTCCATCATCGGGCTATTTTTAAAAAAGTTATTATTAATAATTATTTAAGCTCCCTCTAAATGTTTTGCATATTCAATATAACTACAAAATTCACAAGCATCCGCCTTCTTTAAGTCTATTACTTCAGTTTACACAACACCACTGTCTCCCTAACGAATCGGCAACAGATTAAATTTTGTACTGACATGAATAGTGTTGGTGCAATTGACCATTGACGAAAGCCTAATCAACCTAATGACTTTCGGGACCAATTTATATTCAATTAAATCAGTCCACACTCGGTCCGGCAGAACCAGAAACGTCATGACGTTTATTATTCCCGAACTGTTAACATCGTTCTGTCAATTTTTTCTATAGTCAGCAAGAGACTGTATAAATTTGTTTTGAACTTCTTACAATTTTTCATGCCTGGCCAAAGCATGCAGTATGCGACATAAATTCAATAATTCGAGGAAAAATTATATTATACAGTGTGTGAAATATTCAAAACAGAAGATCAGAAAACTATTATAATTTTTGGCCCTTGTCAGTTTGTAAATTGCGATTATTAAATTGATTTTGTTGACAGTTTCCTATAACCGAGCAGCCCTTAAGTGTATTTGAACAGATTTTTTTTTTGCAGAGGACGAAATATAAATACATTACTGTGTGTTTACCCTCATCATAGAATGAATAAATGTACAGCAAAGTTTTCGAGGTTCAATTGCTCTTAAGTCAGTCACAATATGAATGAAGTGAAGAACACAAAGCAAATCCTAAGGGGAAAACCCATCATGTGAATTCACAGTTTACAAAACAGGCGACTAAAACGGCTGCGGGATGGCATTTGCAGCGGCAGTGACGTATCATTTGACGAGGCAACGCAATGGTCGCGTATCAGTATCAAGATGAACCACTTCCTTACCTGGGCATCTTGAAATTCCTGAACGTACAGCAATCAGGATTAGGGCAAGAAGTTGTCTCAGCGCCACATGGAGCCCCGTTTTCTTGATCATGATCTTAACTTTGGATCACCTCGTGATGTAACCATTCGTCCGGTATCAAAGGCTGATAAAACTCTGTATGAAATCAGCTGGAGTCGATTACCGTTGATATTTGTACGTTAGGAATTCAGATAGTGAGATCACTAACGTGACTTGCAAGAACCTTTTCACCGCCTTAGAACAGATGGCTGTCCGAGCGAGTTTCTAAGATTATCTTCCTGAAAAAGAAAATTAACATTGCAAATATTTTTTAGCGGTTAAACTTTCTTGAGGTGATAATCTTTTATACTGCGAAGCGGTGCTTTTGTTCTTTATAAAACTGAGCAGAGCCAATAAAGTAGACATAGCAAGCAATAAATACTCGATCGAGAAGATTAATAAAAAACTATTCCACCATCCAGATTAATGCGTAAGTCTTGGGAGTATCACGAAGCAAGCTATAGTATGTCACATTTTTATAATCACGAGAGTAACGATGGATTTAAGCCTATGACAAAACATCCATGTTTCCCAGACAACCACAGATTATTCTAAGAATTTATTAGGGGGCTCAAATAGCAATTAGGTTCATGTATTTTGCTCAAATAGTCCTTGATTTAAAGCCCCGCATTCCTGCTTAGAAAGGTTTACCTTTGTTGTATTATTTTCATTACTCAGTGAAAATTGATAGGCTTTGTGTTGAGAGGCTTCGTTCTTAAGATACTTGATTCAGTCATCTTGCATTTTTTTTCTTGGTAGCCTGACTAGTCTTGATTAAAGATTTCTGGGAATTAAAACCTGACAAACGGAGTACCTTTTAAAGACCACCGTTTGCTGCACGATATCAAGTTATAATAATAATCATAATACTTTATTTCAAATTAACAGTAAACAAGAAGTTTACAGTAAAATGTAAAATAGGAAATTAAAGACCTTGAGGTTATCCCTATAACGGTCTCCTGCACGATAGAATTTCTCACGTGTGGAAATAATAAATTTCTACTTATAAAATTCCTGCTTACGAATTAAAAATATTAAAAGCAGTTAAAAATAGTTAGGCGCGCTCGTGCGTCCTTTAGGATTTGCAGTCTCTTAAAAATTAATACATATTCATAGTTTTATCAGGCGGCTTTTGAAGCCTTTTGCACTAATTCCTTCTTCAAATACATTGTTGGGTAAGTTGTTCCAATGCTTTATGATTCTTAGGAATAAGGAATACTTAAAGCAATTTAGCCTAGCTGATTTCGGTTGGATCTTGTATCGATGGTTGGCTCTGGTTGTTTTACTCCTACATGACTCAAAAGAATCATTTAATGTTAACTGGAGCATTATTTTTTTCTTGTTTAAAAATGTTTTTAAATCTAAAGTTTGGTGTAGTTTGAGATTACTACAGCTTAAAACTGCAGGGCAAACAACATAAACAGAACACCTCACCAAAAAGTTACAAAACTGACATCAAAATCCTCGCTAACCATGGTTTGGCTTAATCAGGCTTAAAACAACCCGGCCCTGGGGCCCGTTTCTCGAAGCTCCCGGTAATTAGCGGGCCCGTTAAGCCGTTTTGTTTTCCATTCCAGACGGGATTTTCAAAAGTTTTTTAAAATTTTACAGTAAAGTCATCAGCTAAAGAAACAAAATGAACTTCATTAGAAGCCAGAACTACTTTTCTTGAGAATTTGATTTCACAATAAGATTTCGGGCCAGTTAAGTTACCGGGACTTTCGAGAAACGGGCCCCTGATCCTTGTATAAATAAACAGATTTTAGTAACGTGTTAGATAAGTAATATGAATGTTTGTTTTTGTCCTTCTTGTGAGTTATTCTCATTACTTTACATTTCTTTGTATTAAATTCGACTTGCCAGTCCGTTGCCCATCTGTCCAAAGAATCCAAATCAGACAGTAAGGTAGTAATAACATTTGGGTTGGTTAGTTCCCGGTAAATCTTTGTGTCGTCGGCGAATAACTTAATGGTCGATTTAACATCTTCTGGTTTATCGTTGACGTAGATCAGAAATGAGATAGGCCCTAAAATGGTGCCTTGTGGAACTCCTGAACTGTCTGGAGACCAATCAGAATGGATACTGCGTATTCAAGTGCGACTCTGTAAGTTATCCTTTTGCAAAAGTTTCGCTCCTTATCAAAAGAACATAAAACAAAGCGCAATAAAAAACATATCCTTATCCTCACCACCTCTTTTCAAAGCCAAGCAATATTACTTTTATACATTTAATCGACACGATACTGTTGGTTTTCCTAACTGATCAAAGCAGTTTACTTTTTCTTTTGCGATTGCCGAAACAGAAGACAAATGTGGTGAATTGATTTTAAAATCGCTTTCGTGGTCATACTCATGCGTGTTTGAAATTGAAACTGTTGGAACGTTTCTCCTTGCCTTAACATTTGTCCATTTGGCCAACCTTATCATTAACAACCATCCGTGGGATTTCCTGTCACTTGTTTAAGAAATACTGAGAACATGCACTTGAGGTTTTTACATCGAGCAGAAGTTTGAGGAAGAAAGAGAACTATTGAAACACTGGCCTGAGTCATCTCCATCCTTCTACAGGTTTTCAAATGCCCCCAAACTTTCGCGAATGCTTTTAAACCTCAAAAGAACCACAGTGAAAATGTTTCCTACTTCTTTCAGAAAACTCTGTTACAAAAAGGAATCGAAAATTACACGTTTATTTCCACTATCAGAATAATGTAAATAGGCCTTATCGTGGTTTTCGGCGCCATCTTGACGGGTTGGCAAAGCGGTCAGAAATTACAGTGTTTGTATGGGAATCCGGTGGCAAATAGCTTTTCCCAAAATTGAATTTTACGAAGTTTATGAATCGCAACGTTTAAATACTAAGTGGAAGATTGTATTCACCAAGTTTGAAGAATGCAGGTTGGACAGAAGACACTCAGTTAATGCGTAAAGAATGTTTAAGATACTTAAAGAGCGTAAAGCGAAACAGGCCAAATTAATTCGGTATTTTTATCGAAGATGCATAGCACATAATTATTCCACTTCATTGACTATTTATCTAAATATAAAGTGGTATATTATATCCATCTAGATCACCCTTTACGAACATTTAATATCATTTACGCAGTCTCTACGCGTTTTCTGAATTTACGCATCTTTACGCAACACGCAACCTGTCCATAAAGAAGAGGCCTTATATTTACGGCTCTTTACGCATGAGTTAAAGATACGTAATTTTAAATTTCATGCTGTGATAGTGGATCCATATTTTCTATGCATGTCAGATATAAAGTCGAAATCGTCCGCTTAGCGGAGTTATTTGAGTTGTTTACTCAACCAAGTTTGACTTTCACCTGGGAATGAGTCATAATTATATGGCATTTGACTGCGTGCTAAAAATTTATGTTAGACGTAAAAAGATACTAATGTTTACCCCTCACATGGTTGAAAGAAACCGATACTGAATAGCAATCATCGAACCAGCCTTAGGGTTATTTCACTATTTTGTCTTCAATGATAAAAACACGAGCATATGTTTCTGGCGTGTTAAGTTATTAACATGTATTAATTTTGCTGGTTGAAAGAAAGACCTTTGATTTTCTCAAGTTTTCGGTTAGCAAACAGTTCCGTCAACTAGCAGAAAGTTATTTTCTCCTCCTGGCAGTTGTCGAATTCTATTTCATCAGAAAAATGTAAACGTACATTAATGATGGCCGGAAATCTACATATCAAAAAGATTCCGCTCCGATTATTGTTCAATATCAAAATGTTCATCGTCGCTTAAATAAAATTTGAAATTTTGCTGCTCGACTGAAGAATCAGCAAAATGTAATTTAAATATAATCATTTCAGGGAATTTGATAATTCATCACTTATGGCGTTCCTCGACTTCTGTCCCTAGATAACATGCAAGTCATCATTGTTGAGAAAAACGTTTTTGATCACCCTCATGAACTAAGGGTCAAAACTGACTCGCATCCCATTTGCCAGTAGGATTTGGGTTGTTCCCAGAAAATGCAGTGAAAATTGCAACTCTCTGTTAACGGGTTGTTAAAATTCTTTCAGTTGCACAACAGGCGACGCAAACTTTTGTCGTTGATTGCCTCTTACCATTTACCGAAGAAAAATTTACTTGGTTAACATTTTCAGACGGAAAAGACTTACTGATTTCGTTTGATGGAAAACGTATCATGTGAACTAAAACTTGATCGTTATTGGCCTCTGCCAACAAGACGAGAGATATTTTATGTATACGATGGAATAGACTTCATACATCTCTTGATTATCACGTAAAACTTAAGTTTATCTTTCGTTATGCCTCGAGGAGGTTTATATCTCCGTTATCTCTTGAATATCTATAAATGCATGTACCGTGACTTAAATGTATCTAAAAGATTTAAAATCACTTACCGTTTGTTATATTATTCTGCTCATTAGGAGAGATGGCGGCCTTCTAAAGCGGATCACAGGGAAAATCTGTTCTCAAAACGAACTGAACTTTTCCACCAGGGGAAGGATTTCCAAATTCTACAAAAACATCGCAGATGATTAAGAGAAATTTTAAATTTTGCAGACCATTCGATAGCTACAGGAAAATAAATCATTGTTTGTGATAGGTACCAGAAACCGCACGAACAATTAAAACAACCACCGATTAAAGCATCACCAAGGATTAGTGTCTGTTGAGTAAAGGGAAACTTCATTGGGCTTTAATACAATTGTGATAATCTTAGGTGGAAAGAATAAGCAAAAAGGTCTCTCCGTGTCGAATCATTCAAAATTTTAACAGGAAAGGATTTCGCTTCCAAATGTAATATTCAGCACGCTATTAACACTCTTAGAATTATTCCTACGGATGTCGGAAGAAAACATATTACATGAAAAACATTAAAAAGGTTTTTTTTAGACAACGAACAATCGCCAAAAGAAAAAGTAAACTACTTTGATCAGTTAGGAAAACCAACAGTATCGTGTAGATTAAATGTATAAAATTAATATTGCTTTGAAAAAGACAGGAATTTTAAAGTGGGATGGTTGTGGTTGAGGATATAGATAAGGATATATTTTTATTGCGCTTTGTTTTATATTCTGTTGATATAAAGGATACAGAGAAATTTTGCAAAAGGATAACTTACAGAGTCGCACTTGAATACGCGGTATCCATTCTGATTGGTCTCCAGACAGTTCAGGAGTTCCACAAGGCACCATTTTAGGGCCTATCTTATTTCTGATCTACGTCAACGATAAACCAGAAGATGTTAAATCGACCATTAAGTTATTCGCCGACGACACAAAGATTTACCGGGAACTAACCAACCCAAATGTTATTACTACCTTACTGTCTGATTTGGATTCTTTGGACAGATGGGCAACGGACTGGCAAGTCGAATTTAATACAAAGAAATGTAAAGTAATGAGAATAACTCACAAGAAGGACAAAAACAAACATTCATATTACTTATCTAACACGTTACTAAAATCTGTTTATTTATACAAGGATCAGGGGCCCGTTTCTCGAAAGTCCCGGTAACTTAACTGGCCCGAAATCTTATTGTGAAATCAAATTCTCAAGAAAAGTAGTTCTGGCTTCTAATGAAGTTCATTTTGTTTCTTTAGCTGATGACTTTACTGTAAAATTTTAAAAAACTTTTGAAAATCCCGTCTGGAATGGAAAACAAAACGGCTTAACGGGCCCGCTAATTACCGGGAGCTTCGAGAAACGGGCCCCAGGGCCGGGTTGTTTTAAGCCTGATTAAGCCAAACCATGGTTAGCGAGGATTTTGATGTCAGTTTTGTAACTTTTTGGTGAGGTGTTCTGTTTATGTTGTTTGCCCTGCAGTTTTAAGCTGTAGTAATCTCAAACTACACCAAACTTTAGATTTAAAAACATTTTTAAACAAGAAAAAAATAATGCTCCAGTTAACATTAAATGATTCTTTTGAGTCATGTAGGAGTAAAACAACCAGAGCCAACCATCGATACAAGATCCAACCGAAATCAGCTAGGCTAAATTGCTTTAAGTATTCCTTATTCCTAAGAATCATAAAGCATTGGAACAACTTACCCAACAATGTATTTGAAGAAGGAATTAGTGCAAAAGGCTTCAAAAGCCGCCTGATAAAACTATGAATATGTATTAATTTTTAAGAGACTGCAAATCCTAAAGGACGCACGAGCGCGCCTAACTATTTTTAACTGCTTTTAATATTTTTAATTCGTAAGCAGGAATTTTATAAGTAGAAATTTATTATTTCCACACGTGAGAAATTCTATCGTGCAGGAGACCGTTATAGGGATAACCTCAAGGTCTTTAATTTCCTATTTTACATTTTACTGTAAACTTCTTGTTTACTGTTAATTTGAAATAAAGTATTATGATTATTATTATAACTTGATATCGTGCAGCAAACGGTGGTCTTTAAAAGGTACTCCGTTTGTCAGGTTTTAATTCCCAGAAATCTTTAATCAAGACTAGTCAGGCTACCAAGAAAAAAAATGCAAGATGACTGAATCAAGTATCTTAAGAACGAAGCCTCTCAACACAAAGCCTATCAATTTTCACTGAGTAATGAAAATAATACAACAAAGGTAAACCTTTCTAAGCAGGAATGCGGGGCTTTAAATCAAGGACTATTTGAGCAAAATACATGAACCTAATTGCTATTTGAGCCCCCTAATAAATTCTTAGAATAATCTGTGGTTGTCTGGGAAACATGGATGTTTTGTCATAGGCTTAAATCCATCGTTACTCTCGTGATTATAAAAATGTGACATACTATAGCTTGCTTCGTGATACTCCCAAGACTTACGCATTAATCTGGATGGTGGAATAGTTTTTTATTAATCTTCTCGATCGAGTATTTATTGCTTGCTATGTCTACTTTATTGGCTCTGCTCAGTTTTATAAAGAACAAAAGCACCGCTTCGCAGTATAAAAGATTATCACCTCAAGAAAGTTTAACCGCTAAAAAATATTTGCAATGTTAATTTTCTTTTTCAGGAAGATAATCTTAGAAACTCGCTCGGACAGCCATCTGTTCTAAGGCGGTGAAAAGGTTCTTGCAAGTCACGTTAGTGATCTCACTATCTGAATTCCTAACGTACAAATATCAACGGTAATCGACTCCAGCTGATTTCATACAGAGTTTTATCAGCCTTTGATACCGGACGAATGGTTACATCACGAGGTGATCCAAAGTTAAGATCATGATCAAGAAAACGGGGCTCCATGTGGCGCTGAGACAACTTCTTGCCCTAATCCTGATTGCTGTACGTTCAGGAATTTCAAGATGCCCAGGTAAGGAAGTGGTTCATCTTGATACTGATACGCGACCATTGCGTTGCCTCGTCAAATGATACGTCACTGCCGCTGCAAATGCCATCCCGCAGCCGTTTTAGTCGCCTGTTTTGTAAACTGTGAATTCACATGATGGGTTTTCCCCTTAGGATTTGCTTTGTGTTCTTCACTTCATTCATATTGTGACTGACTTAAGAGCAATTGAACCTCGAAAACTTTGCTGTACATTTATTCATTCTATGATGAGGGTAAACACACAGTAATGTATTTATATTTCGTCCTCTGCAAAAAAAAATCTGTTCAAATACACTTAAGGGCTGCTCGGTTATAGGAAACTGTCAACAAAATCAATTTAATAATCGCAATTTACAAACTGACAAGGGCCAAAAATTATAATAGTTTTCTGATCTTCTGTTTTGAATATTTCACACACTGTATAATATAATTTTTCCTCGAATTATTGAATTTATGTCGCATACTGCATGCTTTGGCCAGGCATGAAAAATTGTAAGAAGTTCAAAACAAATTTATACAGTCTCTTGCTGACTATAGAAAAAATTGACAGAACGATGTTAACAGTTCGGGAATAATAAACGTCATGACGTTTCTGGTTCTGCCGGACCGAGTGTGGACTGATTTAATTGAATATAAATTGGTCCCGAAAGTCATTAGGTTGATTAGGCTTTCGTCAATGGTCAATTGCACCAACACTATTCATGTCAGTACAAAATTTAATCTGTTGCCGATTCGTTAGGGAGACAGTGGTGTTGTGTAAACTGAAGTAATAGACTTAAAGAAGGCGGATGCTTGTGAATTTTGTAGTTATATTGAATATGCAAAACATTTAGAGGGAGCTTAAATAATTATTAATAATAACTTTTTTAAAAATAGCCCGATGATGGAAAAATTATAAAAACGTGATCACCACGCGGTCACTTGACATTCATGCAGAAGTAAAGAGAAACGAACAGTTTGTTTTGTCTCACTACAAAATAAACAATTAAATAAAACGCTACATGAGAAAACCTAGCAAAAAATAAAAACTTTCGTGTCTTCGTTTCCATCATTCAAATCCATAACATTGCGTGATCGACCGAA
>JAHPZR010027536.1:0-10791 GCA_019787425.1 Platygyra sinensis
CACTCTTTATTTAAGTGCCTATGAAGTAAAAAATAATTGCTGCTTATCTGAAAGGCTTTTCAAAGTAAAAGAGAACGGCGTTTCCTTTTTGGAATATTTTTTTCTTGTTAGAGATATTCACATTATGGTGTTATGCAAATGAGGAAAAAGATAACGTCATAAATAGTTCGCTTAAACCGGCAGTGAAATACTGAATCAAGAATATCTCCTGAAACATTGAAGCAGTGTTCTTCAAACTTGGCACCAGAAATGTGTATCACAAAAGAAACAGAATGGCACAACTATAGTGTTGCCATTGCAACATCCTTGGCTCCAGTCTCTTCCTGTGAAAAACCAAGTGGGACTGAGGGTCTTGCTCGGAACACACGTGGTTCCCATATTGTCTTTCCTCTCCCTATTAGATGGTTGCGACTGGATAATCCTTGTTTGACAAAAAATCTGGGCCGGAATTCTAGTCTTAATGAAAAGCGGACCAGCGGCATCACTGTTGTCATGGCAACGACACGAAGGGCAGTCATTTTGTTTCTTTTGTGATGTACATTTCTGGTGCCAAGTTTAAAGAACACTGCTTTAATATTTCTAGAAATATTCCTGATTGAGTGCTGTACTGTTTTGGTGAAACCATCTATGACGTCATCACTTTCCTCGTTTGTATAATTCAAAAACGAAAATATCTCTGAAACGAAAAATGATATTCCAAAAGGGAAAACGCTATTCTTCTATACTTTGAAAGTCATTTCAAATGAGCAGCATTACTTTTCACTTCATAGGCACTTTAAAGGATTAACTAAAAACTCGTTCCACTGAAACAGGACAACTCAATTAAGTCGCAAGTCTGGTCGCCTGCTAACAACTGTAACTTTTCCGTTCCCTATTAAGACGAGTAGAATGTGGGCGACCCCCCCTCCCTGGGGGGGGGGACTCCCAGAATGGTTGGATAGGGTGTGTGGCCCGCCTGTCTCCCCAAACCCATACCCTATTTATGACCGAAATCCTGCGATTTTCCCTTGTGCCCTGTTTATGCCTGAAGAAGTTTGTTTCTGGCTAAAACGCATATCCAGTTTACGGTCATTCCACTGCAGTAGACACCTACACTGAGATTTTTTCTTCAAACTTTGGCCAGTTTAATTGTTCATACTATAGGAACTTAAATTTTGGAAATAAAATGAGGGGTCCCTGGTGTTCGTTTAGGAGCAGCACACCTCGCTTAAATCCATATAAATCCACTGATAATCGCACCATGATTAGAGTTCACGCTTGCTTGCTTAATTCACGGTTCCGACGATTGTTTTTTTGCTCAACACTGAGAATTGGCCCATATTTTATTTTACGTAGAGAAATTTACTAACTCAATTCAAAACAACAGAAAAAAATAGGCGCCATATTGGCGCAGGTGACTACTGCCAAAATTTAAAAGGTAGAACTGTTCTATAGATGCCGTAATATATAGAAACTAAGAAGATATGGCAAATGATTAGATAATGAATGTTGGTGATTAGGCATTATTGAATGCTAATAGGCCGTTGTTTAAAGAATGCCTGAATTTGCCCAAAGAAATATCAAAATGGTTTTTAATAGGCCATTTTCCTTAATGCCATAAAAATTCTAACATAGCTTTCGACGCTGAGTGGAATAAAAGAAAATTAATAGATTATTCATTGCCTCACGCTTAGTGTGATTTTTTGGTGTAATTCGCACCAACGCCGCCACGTCCAGAATTTTAAAACATCAAAAATGACCGATTAGGCCATATTGGGGGTTGCCAAGTGTAACAAAGTTAGCAAATTTAAGTGTGAAATTAATCAGCAAGTGTAGGATGTATGTGAGTATGAAAAGTGATCAGTAACAAACTGATTAGACCATCAAAAACATTTTTTTTATAGTCTTTGATGGAACTGATGAAACAAAATTTATGGTAAACAGAACACGATGTGAATGGTAACAAATTCAATAATTTCCTGGGTTAATTGAGAGTAACCGGTGTTTTATGGCAGAATGTCAAAGGTAACTTTTTGCCAAACCGTGTTGTCTGGTCCAGCAGTACCGGGATAACACCAGTCCATCTATCAGCTATTTTAACAGCCGACATATCCACGCTATATCGACTGAGGACTCCCTATAAGAAATCTTATATATCACCCCATATAGGCGGGCCTATTGAAATCGCTTCGGCACGACCAATAAATCGGTCAATATATTGTCCAATAAATTGATTGATGTTTTAAGAATATAGGCGTATCTCACTTGTTACGTCACTTATGGTCATAAAGTTGCCAATCAGAGGTTTATTGGCTGTCGAAACAAAGATTCTTTTGTTCTGTGGCTGGCAAAATTTTCAAAAATATTTAAAGATATTTAAATATACGAAAGACCTTGTTTGTAAACGCGTGAGTATCGCTGTAACTCGGCAAAGTGTCTGTGAAGTATGGGTGAAGTGGTCGGCAAAGATTAAGCATTCTATCTGATACACTAGAACTCTTTATTGATAATGTTCCAATTGAACAAGTTTCTTCTGTGAAACCACTAGGAATATATATTGATGAAAATCTAACATGGCATTTCCACATTGATAAACTGTGTAAAAAGATCGCTTCCGCGCAATTGAAGCCATTAAACGAGTTAAGCCATTTGTGCCTCAATCCACCTTACTCAGTATATACACTCGCTAGTTCAATCCCAATTTGATTACTGCAGCCTAGTCTGGGGTAATTGTGGCAAAACATCATCTAGCAAGCTACAAAAACTGCAGAACCATGCTGCACGAGTGATAACTTCATCGAGCTATGACGTTGATGTCTATTCCTTGTTTCACAAACTCAGCTGGAAAGAATTACATTCTCAACGTCAATTCAGAAAGCCTTAATGGTTTTCAAATCTTTAAACGGTCTGGTTCCCAAATATCTCACGTCTAAATTTGTAACGCGAAATGTATCAAACTATGCTTTGAGGGATTCGGCAAATAAACTTGTTGTTCCCTTTCCGAGAAAAAACTACATGAAAAATAGTTTTAGTTACAGCTGCGCAACTCTTTGGAACAGCTTACCCTGTAATATTAGAGAGTCTAGTTCCTTAAATCAATTCAAACGCCTTCTCTATCAAACTTTTTAAATACAAGGCATTCATGGAAATCAAGTCTGTAGGTAGCTTATTGTTGTAAATTAATGTAATAATAGGATTAGTATTTTTTAGGTTTTAGGATTTTTATACATTCTATGGAAATTGTTGTACCTGATGAGTTTAGTCTAGTCGGTTGAGTATAGGTTGAATATCAGTCGACGGTGTAAGTCAAGTAACAACCGACGTATTGAGCGACGTATCGACTGATACATTGGTCAATATGCCAATCAAGGCTTCCCATAAGATACATGATCCCAATTATTAATGGCACATATTATCCCAAAAAGTGATGAAACACAACGTAAGATATATGTATGCATTTGTAGCTAGATATACATGTAACTAGGTGTTTACTGTATATTAACAATGTGAAATTTTGTAACTCATTATTTTTCTCTCCAAGTAGGTAGGTTAAATGTTTGTATGATTCTTTTTCTTGGTATCGAAGAGAAACTTTACATTTAACACAATAATCATTCTCTATTCATAGAGTAGAGTTAGTTTCAAACATCACCAAAACTGTGTAAGTGACAGCTGACATTGGTACAAAAGTTGAATGGTGCTGATGATACAAAGTGTTCATCCACTCATTTATCTATATGTGACCTACATCCATAACATTGATTTCTCCGACAGCGTCGCAAATTTGATTTCAGTAAATCTCGTGGGATATTCCCTAAAATATTGACCAAAGCCTACCGCTCTACTATTCCAATGAAACGTGGGACCACCGTACATCCTGAAAAAAAAAACTACATCACCAGCAAGTCTAGATGGTTCGCTGTCTCTAGACTGATTCGAAAGCCGATTGTTTACAATTGAAAGCTTTATGACAGACGGTCTGTCCACAGCAGTTGATGACTGATTTCCACTACGATCATTACGATACCACAGTCATCTGAACTAGTTGTTTCGTGTCTTTCACAAGTACACACAGCTCTCACATTGATGGTTTTTCGATCACCATATCCAACATGGTCGTTCGAGCGGCGCAAGATATAAATTCGTGCGAAGAGGCACAGTTCACATAACGCAATATTCCTCCAGCAGAGAGGCCCAGTTTTTCCCATACAACGCTAAAGGTACTTTTAAAATTATGGAGTATCCACTATCGGCAAGGGTTATTAAGACTTTATACATGTATACGTAAGCTTATTACGCTTGTTTACATACGCGTCGACATTAAATCAATACTCAGTATCCTAAATATTCGAGGCTTATCTCGTCCTAAATCCTCACGCAACCTTTCATCAGATCAGTTTGGAAACAAAATATGAAAGCTGAGAACAGAAGTAAATGACAATGCTGTAAAACATTAAATAACTCACCTCAATTTCGAAAAACACCTCCAGGGTCGAAGGAGGCAGCAGAGATCTTTGTTTGCTATCGATGACTCTCGGCCAATCATCGGTAACGCGAAAGACTCACGAGAGACTGCAAGATGGATATTTCTTGTGCTGATTGGCTCCGAAGTATATTCTATTGTTACTTACTTACTTTCGGAAAACTCAGAAGATGGCAATAGTGACTGCTGCGCAAGGGCAGTAGTCACAAAAATGATAGGTCACCGTGGTCGTTTTCGAGAAAATGACGATTTTCCTCTTTGGCGAGGTCCAGCCGTAAAGAAAAAGCCGCCATTTTCTTATACGCGCGCGCTAATCACGCTTAAAATTATGCGCAGTAGGGATGCGCAATGCAATACTGGGAAATGACCTTAAGACGAGTACAAAAGCCATACCCTGTTTATGAAACTAGTGAGACAATCTCAGACAGTGCAGAGTGTTATGCAGGACTGTAGTTACGTTTTGAGTCACTGCTGCTTGTATGTAACTTGTTAGTTCAAGGCCCAAAAATAACTTACAATTTCTGTTTGTCAAGACGGTTTTAAATTTTACTCTGGTGTTTTACGTTGAATTTCGTTCATTTTAAATTCATTGATACGTTGAACTAGCAAACGTGATAATTTTATTTTTTCAACGCCAACATTTGTATCATCCATAAAAAGTTACTAATTTAATTATCAAATAGTCGTGTCTTGGAATAACACGTTCTTATTAGGTTGCCACCGTTGGTGTTAGCAATAAACTAGTTCAAAATACACAGTGATATCGCTTAATACAACCGAGAAGCGTTTCAACTTGACCGATATTATATCTTACATCGGTGAATGAGTCCCCTCAAAGACTGACTTAATTTATTTGCAGTTTCCGTAAGTGCCACAGACAGGGCCTAGGTACGACAGGCTGTGTTTACCGTATGCATATCGTATGAATCTTGGTATTATGAAGTCTGAGTTTCTTAAATTATAATGAGTACTAGAGACAACGAATAAGTCCGTGATATGCGAGAGCGCCAAACCGTTTTTGACTTTAAACATCATGATTGCTATGTCCTGTAGTCTTCGCGTGTATAGTGTAGGCAGGCTCGCTCTTTGCAAGAGTTCTTCATACGATGATACATTATCACAGTAGACAGAGCGTAACGCTCTTTCTTGGATTTGCTCTAGTTTTCTGGTATCGGAAGCACGACAAAAATGCCAGACAGTCTGACAATATGTAAGATGAGGTATTATGGCAAATTTGACAATGTGTAATTTTGCCGATGTCGGAATAAGATTACGTAATCTCAAAAGGACACCCGTTTGAAATGTGGCTTTTCTGAAAACCTTGCTCGTATGGCTCGAGTATGTTAGCTGGTCGTCTAATGTAACTCCTAAGAGAGTTATCGCTGACCTCTGATCAATCGCAGCGTCGCCAATCACGATGTGTAAATCCCTTTGGCAATTCCTCGGACCCAGACTCATCACCTGATACTTTGAAAAGTTTCCTTGTAGAAGATTGTTGTTATACCATTCAGAGATGTTCTTACCTTCCCTGGTTAAAATTCTTTCCGCCTCGTAAATAGTGTTTTCGCAACTGAAAACAGTTGGTGGTCGTCGGCATACATAAATAGCCTGTTTTCATCAGTAGAAAAATGTAAATCGTTTTGGAAAACATTCCAAAGGAGAGGCCCGAAGGCCGATCCCTGGGGACAGCCTCTTGTAGTCGCGTGCCAGTCACTTGTCGTTTCTTGATTGATCCTTACTCGATTTTTTCTTTTTCTAAAATATGATCGCATCAGGGCTAAGGAGTTATTGGAAAAACCGTACGCCTTCAGTTTGTTGATCAGTAAGGGAGGGTACAGCGAATCAAATGCCTTAGACATGTCGGTGGACAAGACTCCCACAACGTTCCTGTTGTCAACAGCCCGTTTCCATCTTTCTACCAGTCCAATAAGGGAAGTTTCACAGCTGTGGCCCTTTCGATATGCAGTCAGGTTGTGGCTTAACTTTGGGTCAATAAAAGATGTCAGTTGTTTACTTAATAGCTGTTCGAAGACCTTTCCTATCACTGTTAGTACTGTAACAGGTCTATAGTTTTTAATGTCCTTTTTATTGTCTTTTTCAAACACTGGGACCCAGTCACTTTTCTTGCAGTGCAGAGGCCAATCGCATGATTTAATGCAGCGGTTGTATAAGTCAGCCAGGGGGTGAGAAAGTTCCCTACTCGCTGACTTTAAGATCTTTGGAGGTATGAGGTCATGGCCAGTGCTCTTGTTAGAATCCAGATTAGAAAACGCAACCTCAATTTCCTTGGGCTCAGGCACGTGGAATTTAAATTGTGAGGTGTCATCAGATGGTCGACGATAACAGCTTTGTGTTATTGTATATACGCTCTCGTGATAGTACAGTTGATCCTCGGACATTCCGAGTAAGCGAGTATCGCCAATATCGTTAGCCACTGAAGAAAAATATTTGGCGAAGTGGTCCGCGATCTTGCATTGATCCTGTTCAATGACACCATCGATGTCGAGGGTGAGCAAAGTGTTTTCACACTTTTTCGACTTTAAGTAAAGAAAAGGCTTGAAAACATTATAAAAATTCTTGGGATTTGTTTTTAGGTCATCAGCTTTTTTGTTCCAGTACTCTTTGATTGCGTCTTGTTGCGATATTCCTCCATGTTTTCATCAGTTCCCGGTTTTCCTCAGTAGGGTTTCTTGCATATCTCTTGGCGTGTCTCCTCTTTTTTTTGATTGCCTTTTTCCACTCGAGCGTCATATATGGTACGTCCTTCGCACGCACTCTCATTTTTTTCAGCGGAGCATGATCATTAATAATGCTGGCCAGGAGAGTGTCCCAATATGAATATTGATCGTCGATTGAATCGAAGATGGTACTTACATGCCACGGAGCCATGTCTAAGTCCATACGTAGTTGTTGTTCGTTCAGTTCTTTGTAGCTTCTTACAGTGAGGACCTTGCTTTCATAAAAGCCGTTTCGTTCTTTCATGAGTCCATATACCAGTGCATGATCACTTATTCCTACCTCACAGACACCACAATCCTTAAATAGCTCGGGCTTGTTGGTCAAGTTAACATCTATTAGAGTTTGGCTGTTATTAGTAATCCTTGTTGGTCTGGTTATGACACAAGTTAACCCATGTGTGTCTTCTAGATCACATAAGATTTTCCCGTCCCTCCAAAGCGGTGGGAGTCTGTCGAGGTTTCGGTCGCCTGTTTCTTTGTCACGACATTACTACTTTTAAATTAATGTCGCTAACTCGGAAATGTTTTAGGTGAATACATTGTGAACGTCTTGTTCTCTTTCATAGGGAAAAAATAAACAAGCGGCTGAGGAAATCCCCTCCCCAAGTGCTGCACCTTATCGTGGTGGGGAGGTTTGCGTGCCTTAGTGACCCTGGAAGCTATATCAGTGGGGATATTAATGAGCTCAGACATGAAGCAGTTAGAAAAGAGTTTACCCTGGAGCTTCGCAATCGATTTGCCGTTTTGGACGCAGCAGAAGATGATGATCATGATATCAATAGCAAGTGGGTCCAATTCAGCAAAGCCTATAACAATACAGCAGAGAATGTATTGGGTAGGAAAAGGAAGAGTAGCAAACCATGGATCAGTCCTGAGTCATGGGCGAAGGTCGAGGAGCGGAAACAGCTTAAAGGCAAAGCAGAAAATGATAAGTCCGAAAAGATCCAACAACAACTACGTGCAAAATACAGGAGTAGAGACAAGGAGGTGAAGAAGAGTTTGAATTCTGATAAAAGAGAGTGGCTTAACAGCCTAATGGATGATGCGCAGCATGCAGCGGATATGGGAAACATGAAGACTCTATACGGGATAACAAAGACCATATGCAATGAGGGAACCCACAAGAACACTGCTATTAACGACAAAGGCGGTAATACCATCACAGATGACTCCAGCAGGCTTGCTAGATGGAAAGAACACTTTGAAGAGATCCTCAACAGACCACCACCGACAACCCAATGGTGATAACAGCTGATGAAGTTCCTGAGATTGAGGAGATAAGCACCAGACCAATCAGCAAAAGAGAAGTCAAGAATGCGATAAGTTCCCTAAAAAATGGAAAAGCAGCTGGTGTTGACAACATTGTTGCGGAGTTGTTAAAAGCAGACATCAAGACAACTACACAGAAACTGCACGAGGTCATTCAGATAATCTCTGAAAACGAGGTGATGCCACATGAATGGTTGAAGGGGCTTATTGTCAACTACCAAAGAAGGGTAATTTAAAAGAATGCACAAACTGGCGAGGTATCACGCTTCTTGTTATAGCTAGTAAGGTGTTGGGTAAGATCCTTATCCAGCGTTTGAAGAGCGGAGTTGATAAGAGGCTAAGAGCAGAGCAAGCAGGATTCCGACAAGGAAGAAACACCACAGAACAAATCTTCATCTTGCGCAACATTATCGAGCAGTCGTATGAGTGGCAAACCCCTCTAGTCATTAACTTCATTGACTTTGAGAAAGCCTTTGACTCACTACACCGACCCAGCCTCTGGGACATCATGCAGGCGTATGGTATACCAATAAAGATCATAAGGATAGTCCAACTTCTATACCAAGATAGTGAGTGTGCAGTTCTCGATGGTGGCCAAACATCCGAATGGTTCAAAGTTGAGACGGGTGTCAAACAAGGTTGCGTGATGTCTGGGTTCTTGTCTCTCCTTGCCATTGATTGGATAATGTGCCAGACGACCAAGCAAGCCAACACCGGAATAAGATGGAGGTTTATGGACCAACTAGAAGATCTTGACTTCGCTGATGACATTGTTCTGATCTCCACCACCCAACATCAGATGCAAAAGAAGACAGACAAGCTTGCAGAAGCTTTCCAGCGAATAGGTTTAAACATCAGTAAGACCAAAACCCAAGTCATGAGGCTGAACTAACAAAAACACAAAGTCAATTAAGTTCCAAAATGGCGACACTATCAAAGAAACCAAGGATTTCACCTATCTAGGAGCTGTTGTAAGGACAGAGGAAGGTTGCGATAAAGATATGGATAGTAGATTGCAGTAAGGCCAAAACAGCATTTAGGAAGCTAAAGGAATATGGGGCTCGATGCGGTACAATAGGAGGACCAAGATCAGGCTATTTAACACCTTAGTCAAGCCAGTCCTGCTATATGGAAGTGAGACATGGAAGACCAATGTCCAAGACAACAGAAAACTAGATTCCTTCCAATACCAGTGCCTTAAAAGAAGCCTGGGTATATTTTGGCCTTACATAGTATCGATTGATGAGCTTAACGAAAGAACAGGATGTACAAGGATGAGTGTAGAAGTAAAGAGAAGAGGAGATGGAGATTCTTGGGACATGTTCTTAGGATGCCCAGAGAACACCACTGCGTCACGGCACTTACCTGGACACCTATGGGCAAAAGGAAAGTCGGCCGCCCCAAAACCACCTGGCGCGGTACAGTGGAGAAAGAGAGGACAAAGGCGGGCTGGAAGTCTTGGGAGGAAGTGAGAGCCATGGCTAAGGATAGGGACAAGTGGAGGAGAACAGTGCGGCCTTATGCGCAACGGAGCGCGAAGAGGATAGGTGAAGGTGACGTGAGGAGATCCATTCGTTTCCCTCTTTAAAGCTTAGCAAACACGAAATAGTTTGAAAACAGCACGCAACATTTTTTAACCGAGTTAGCGATGATTCCAAAAGATACATTGTCCCAAAAAAGTTCTTTGCACCAAAAGGGAGAACTGATATTACCTGAAATATAACTGCTATCGCCCGTTAAGACGAGATTGTGATATCGCATGCATGAATCTGAACTCGAGAACGGATTGTATCATGCTGACAGTCCTAGAGCGCATGCGTCTTACATGTTTGTGCTCTACCACAAGGGAAAACAATTAACATTCCTTGTATAATTGTGTAAGAAATGTATCGGTTACCTAACATAGAGTTAACACTAATGCTAATCAATATGCGCATGAGCTTCGAGCAAATTGCTATTGTTCTTAAGAGAATAGTACCACTAGGATAACAAGGGAATATTGGAACCTTATATAGTTTTGTGATGTTACTCCCAAAGTGATGTAAGTGTAGTACATTTTACTTAGCAATTAAAGGTACCTACCCCACCTCCTCAAAACAAGGCTAATTAATTAAATGAAATTAATTAATTAAACAAACATTAAAGTTTACACCTTATTCCCCTAGTGCCATAGTGCTTTAGCGCTGTCAACCCCGAAACCATCCCAATAGTGCACTCTGCACTAAAAATGACCAAAACCGATACCCTGTTTATGGCCAAAACGACTGAAAAAACTCACCCTCTGGGGCTGCACACGGGTTACTTAGTAAGCAGTTTGCGTAT
>JAHPZR010027539.1:0-27500 GCA_019787425.1 Platygyra sinensis
TTAATGACAGCCCTGCATGTTAGTTCTATGTAATGGATCCTGGGGCCCATTTCTTAAAGGTCCTGAACGTTTACATACCCAAAAAGTGACTATCTCAAACCTTTTGACTACAGAGCTGTTTTATTGATATGTTCTTCAGGGCTGTCAATAAGGGCTGTAACCTGTAAAACCTGTTACAGTTAATTATGTTTGATGGACCCTTGATGTTGTGGGTGAACTGGCCTGTAGTTGATACAATTCTCCCATAAAGTAAGAAGTTTGCTATGACTGTGAAGATCAAGCTAGGCTACAGGTGAATAAGAACTTAATGACAGCCGCATTCTTCATACAGACAGAGGCTCCTTTCATACAAGAGGTACATGTATCAGCGAATTTACAGTACTTGCCAAACACAGTCTAATGCGTTTATTCCAGTATGACTCAATATGTTTGGTTGAGTTTGATTGGTTCGGAAACTGAACTCGCACAAAGTAAACTGTTTGACTTGGTTCAATTGCCGAACTCACTGGGACTCAATCTACAGATTGAGTTTGATTGGGTTTGACTGAGTTTGATTTCTGATGGCTCGACTGACCATGCCAGGTTGAAAACCATATTGAACATGGTGTATTGAAAACTCAACTGCAGAAATTGGGTTGCAAGGCTGTACAGTTTTAGAATGGGAAAGCAACAAAGTCGAATCAGCCAGTCTGGCTAGGCTATATACATGTATTTAAGTTAAAAGGAAAAAAGACGATGAAACGTTGTTGATTTCCAAGAACACCAGAGGGTTGTCCACTAGACAACGACCTCACAATGTAGAACATAGAACTGGAGCCAGAATTGGACAAAGAGAGCCTTCCAGCATCCCAGTTTAGAGCCAAGGCATAACAATATAAGGCAAAGGCAAATGTAACACCAGACAAAACTTTACGAAATGTCACACATAAGAACAAATTGTTAGCGCCCTTGTGCACTTTCAAAACTTTATGCAATTAATGAATCTCATCAAAACTCAGCCACTGCTGAAACAATTTGCAAAATGTATCCTTTTTTATCATACAACAAAGGCAATAGCTTAAAGATACGTCATTAAAGCAAAAGTTTCAAGGCCAATGTGTGGCAAGTTAACAAAGCCAGGCCTGTCAAATTTTTGTGTGACAGCTCATTCTTTGATTGGCTTATTTAATTGATGCAATCAGTGGTGACAAAAGTGGGTGGCAAGCAAAAACTGAGAAATGAAGCAGGCGGGAATTTGCAGCTCACAAATTTCCTCATGAGCCGCTGCACACCAAATATCGCTTGCGAATCACACCAGCTAATTGCAGGCTATTTTTACCTGCTATCAGAATAAAATCTCACATATGCAATAATTTCTCTTTGCACTTGAAATTCTGCAATTTTAATTTACAATGTCCAGTGGAGACAGACTGACAGGCTGACAGACAAACAGACTGATGGACAGACAGACTGACAGACGGACAGACAGACTGACTGACAGACTGACAAACAGACTGACAGACTGATGGACAGACAGACAGATAGACAGACAGGCTGATAGACTGACGGACAGCTAGACTGACTGAGAGACTGAGAGACTGACAGACTGACAGACAAACGGACAGACTGACAGACAGACAGGCTGACAGATTGACAAACAGACAGACAGACAGACTGACGGACAGACAGACCGACCGACAGACAGACAGACAAAATGACAGACTGACAGGCTGACAGACTGAGAGACTGACAGACAGACTGACAGACAGACTGACTGACAGACTGACAGACAGACAGACAGACTGATGGATAGACAGACAGGCTGACTGACTGACAGACTGACAGACTGATGGACAGACTGACAGACTGATGGACAGACTGACAGACTGACAAACAGACAGACAGACAGACAGATGGACAGACAGACTGACCGACAGACAGACAGACAGACTGACTGACAGATAGACTGACTGACTGACTGACTGACTGACCGATGGACAGAGACTGACTGACTGACTGATCGACAGGCAGTGGCAGGTGGGTGTGCAGGCAAGAAGACTGAGAGACACGATAGATGTTATTTGTATCACACTGTGTACTTGTACTTAAAACATTTGCTGCGGATGGTTTGAAATTTACAGGAATTTGTGACTGTAGATAAAGCAGCACAAGCCATGTTTCACAGTATATCAACAACTGCTTACTGCCGATATGTACAGATATATCCTGTTAGCTGGGTTGACAAAATAGCACTCAGAGTAGAACTGTATGGACATGAGGCAGGTAAATAGACAGCACAGTAAGTACTGCATCACTTGAAGGTTCAGGTAGCAAAATATGTAAACAGTGAGGAAGTTTTATTACTGGTTGAGTGAGAGGGGCAGATGGGAAAATATCTGGCTAGAGGTCAACTCATGCAGACTAGCATAGTGAGATACATGAAAAAGTAACTAGGAAATTAATATTTTTCAGTCCTGCACAACCTACTAGTCGATAATTGTACTTTTAGTGATGTCTTCCCTTGGCATATGTTTGTAGAGTGTTCTCACAGACTGGGTATGATTGGAGGAGAGATAAGTTACAAGCAGCTCAAACCTTCATCTTCTGGGGCATATACTGAGCCACGGTATGGCCGCATTAACATGGCTCTTGGTTATGGAGCCTGGTGTCCAGCAATTCAAGACAAAACTCAGTATCTGCAGGTAAGAACAAATAATAATGATAAACCAGGGTGGACACTGAAGTGGAATGGATGAGGGGGGGAGCTCTTAAAGTGGAGCTACTACCTAAGGGTAGACAAGGACTGCATCATTAACTTATCAAAGAGGTGATAATAAATATTATATGTTAAAATAACCAAACTAGCTATAGGAAGTGTCATGTGTCATTGGCAATACTCTGATAAGACATGGGTATTCTATATAATAAACAATTAGATTATGAGCTTGAGATTTCTATGCATTATAGTTGACAAGGCTACAGCCTGCACACACAGAAATTGAGAGCAAATAACCTAATCGTTTTAGTATTAATCTTCTAGTAGCTGAGAACTTTATCTAAATCCTCTTCAAAGACACTTTGAAAACACCAAGAAGGGTCATTATTTTGTTAACAAGGTCACACTGCTATGCTACTCACTATCTATCACAGAATAGATAGTGAGTTGCATGAATTAGCCAATCAGATAACAGCATTCTTGATAGAACACTAGTAGATAAATACTAACATTCTGTAGCTTTGAGGTCAGTAATCATGTCACTGTTTTTCAGGTTGACCTCCTCAAAGAAATGTTTGTTAGTGGTGTAGCTACTCAAGGTTCAAAGTTCTATGAGTGCTGGGTCAGCTCATACAACCTGCTCTACCGTGGCCATGGTGAAGTCTGGAGCAAATACACTGAAGCTGATATTGTGCAAGTGAGGAGGCTGATAGTGTGTTTTCTATCTGTTAAATGATGAAGGCTTATATTTTGACAGCTGTTTTATTAGCAAATTCAGATAGGAGAGATGTCATTATTTTGTATAACTGTTGTTCCTAGAGCCCTATCATTATCATTATCATTATCATTATTATCCTCTGTGATTTAAGTGTAATGTGAGATGTGTTTTATTGCTATCATTATCATTGTTTAGTTATTGTTATTGTTATTGTTATCCTCTTTGATTTCAAAATTTAAGTGCAATGTGAGCAATGATTAGATAAGCTCGGGTTATGTATTCCAAACATACTTTACATTCTGGCTCTCATCTGACGCTGGAGGCAGAATTGCTACTTTCCTGACTGGCTAAAATGCCAGAGTTTCTTGTTTGACTTTGTTTCCAGGTAATATCAGCCAACCAGGACAGGGACACCATAGCTCTACACTTCTTTTCAGTTGTTCTTGTGGCGCAATATGTACGCTTTCTACCACAGAGCTGGAGCAACAAAATTTGTATGAGAATTGAACTTTATGGCTGTCCATTGGGTAAGGCTATTGATTGCCCATTCATTTTGTAAATATTACTAGGAAGAACTGATTAGCTAAACTTTAATGACCACAGTTCTACTCTTCCCCCTTCCTTTAAGTGCAAATGAAAGCGACCTCCCTTGCTGGACATAATTAGCACCCTCAGTTGTAAGCCTACTGAAACCCTTAACACTCCAGGACTTAAAAGTCTTGACATTTTAGTCAGAGTAATTGCTGTTTTGGCCTGTAGATCAATTTTCCTGTGGAGAAAGCAGTGGCTGTAGTAGTGATGCTGTGTGCATGACAGTTCACAAAGAAAAGACGGCTTGTGTATGCAAAGATGGTTACCATGGAGATGGCAAGACTTGTGATGGTGAAGTATTTGTGCTCCTTCTGCTGTTGACAGTACAAAACACAGCTAATTATAGATAATTATCTGAATTTTAGACAGTCAACTGATACTTTGTAAAGAGAAATGGACAGAAAAATTATCTACCATTTAGCTTCTGAAGTTTTTACAACTGCAGTTGGCATAAAGCTCCATCGAAAGGAAGACGCTCCTAGTGTGATCATGTGTGCCATTACTCAGTTGCACAGGGTCGTAATGAAGAAGTACTTTTTTGGTGAAGGAAGTGCTATTTTTATCTGGGAAAAGTCAGGGAATTTTGAAACGTTATGTTTATGTCCACCATGTTACTAGTTAGCTAATGTTAAACATACATTAAGCTTCTTGAGTGTTGTCAAATGCCTGGAATATTATTGTACAATACTCTTGTCCATGAGTGAACCTTTTTTAATTATACAGTGCAACATAAATTGATAATTATGTGAGAAACAATACTTCTGTATAATTTAGATATTGACGAGTGTGCAAAGACCAGCCCGTGTCCAGAACATACTGACTGTGTCAACACGGTGGGTTCTTTTAAATGCAACTGTCATCCAGGGTTCATTCAAGTCAATTCTTCATGTGAAGGTACATAACTGTCACTAATCAAAGAATAGTAGCAAAACTAGTTACTAAAGAAACTGCATGGACCTTAAGTTAATGGCTACTGTAGCGACTAAATAAGCTGACGTCTTAAGCATCAGTCCATGGTCCTCATTGAAGATATAAATAAATTAATGTAAGTTTGTAATCAGGAAATTACCTTAAACAATTGATTAATTAGTTGAAGTCGAAATTAATGTCGGCGACCTTCCTCCCTGGCCTAAGAACTTTGACTCTAACAAAGTGTTATTGTTTTGTTTATAAAGAAGGCCAAATTACCAAAATTTTGAAAACCAAATCGTTTCCAACAGTGCGGTCATCATCAGTGTTATTATTACCGGTATTGCATAAGAAAGAAGAGAGCACATGACTACTGGTTGCTGTTCTTGACTCGGGCATTTCTGGGATTCAACTCTGCATTGTTTGTTGTCCTTTAATTTCTAGCCTGTGATGTTGAATGTTTCTCTCTGTTTTATTGGCTCAGATGTAGATGAGTGTAAATCGTCCGTTTGTCCATCATCCGTGCCTTGTATCAACACGTTTGGTTCGTTCACGTGTGATTGTGGCAGTGGACAGCAGTATGATGCTATAGAGAAGAAGTGCATTGGTAATCATTTAAAACGAACGCTAATGATTTTAAGATCATGTACAGGACTGTTTCAAAGTGAAGAATGATCATCGCAGTAAATTTTCCAATTTAAGCAATTGGAAAGAAGAAGCCGGAAAAAATCAGGGCTTCAACGGGATTCGAACCCATGACCTCCGCGATACCGGTGCGATGCTCTACCAACTGAGCTATGAAGCCACACATTGGGAGCGAGGTCGATTTGTTGAGTTCATATCTCCCGTGAGGAGTGAAATAATGTGAAGAATATATGAAAATAATTCATATTTGAACTGCGGTTGTGGATCAAAGTGAAGAATGATCATAGCAGTAAATTTTCCTATTTAAGCAATTGGAAAGAAGAAGCCTGAAAAAAATCAGGGCTTCAACGGGATTCGAACCCATGACCTCCGCGATACCGGTAAATTGGAAAATTTACTGCGATGATCATTCTTCACTTTGATCCACAACCGCAGTTCAAATATGAATTATTTTCATATATTCTTCACATCACAGGACTGTTTATTGCTTATTTATTGATATAGTTAGAATGTTGGTTATTAATTGATCATGCAGTTTTTATTTTTTTATAGCTTTATATTTTTCCTGGTATATTAGCATGAATGTATTGCTAGGGACCTTATCAGCCTAATCAACGGTGAACCCGAGTTGAAATAAAGTTGCTTGCTTCCTCAACACATCAAAGTTCGGTGACTGAGGAATAATGCGTGACGAGTGAGTTTTGAGTGCGTTATGCGTGAGTGTCATGCGCTATGGAGGATGTGATGTCGTTTCATGTGTGATGCCAAATTGGAGCCTTTCATCTGTGTTGCGTAACATATTGTACATGGACAATTTAGTGTTTATATTTGTTATTTGTTTTTCCTTCACTAGATGTGGATGAGTGTAGTACCGGGCAGTACATTTGTAACACACTTGCACGCTGCATCAACACCATTGGCTCGTATTACTGTGAGTGTCCTGCAGGTTACCAAGGACGCGGCATAGTAGTTTGTGCTGGTATGTAGATAACGCGTTAGGCAGGTCTGAATCGGGTTTGAGGACTGAGAGGTAGGCAGTGAGCCTGAAGAGTACCACGGGCAGATTAGCTTGAAGAATTCACATTAAGTAAACGTTCAGATTAGTGTGGTAACGGGTAGCTCTCATCAGTAGTAAAGGCAACACTCCACACCACTCACCCCATACCTGTCAATCCTCACTCCCCACCTCTGTCTTAGATCTTCTGTAACTTGAATAAGAAAACACTCCTGAACCTCAAGCATAACCATGCTGGCTTGTTTGCAGCCGCTCGCTCTCCTCAAGAAAAAATTTGAGATACTGTCACCGATGGATAACACTTATATAAGTGTAAGTAATAAGTGGTAAATGACTTGGATGCCTACTAGTTATAAGACAAGTATTGGCACGCCTGTGTTTCCACTTTCAGCGGGTACTGTACATTATTGAATATTATCAGTTTCTCCTGGGTCTTGTCGCCGACTTTGTTGGTTTTGTTTCTGTTGCCATGATGCCATTGTTTCTCATGGTTGGTTGTTTTCAGATGTCAATGAGTGTCGCCAGAAGCCTGGTATTTGTGGTCCTAACTCTGTGTGTAGGAACACTAAAGGAGGATATCAGTGTCTGTGCAGGCCGGGCTACATCAGAAGAAACGACTCCTGTATTGGTAAGAACTTTTCCTTGTTTGCTCTGAGTGAAGTTCGATTCAAAGCAACAGCCTTTATCAGAAACAGTGGATCACCAAGCTGCTACTTTTAAATCCCACTTTCAACGAAGGTCTCAAGCATGGTCATCTCCCCAAACAATGCTAAACAAGGTGCCTATAATACAGTTAACTCCCCAAACAAAGCTAAACAAGGTTTTATAATGTAATTAACTCCCCAAACAAAGCTAAACAAGGTTCTACATTATAATTAACTCGCCAAACAAAGCTTAACCTGCGTGGCAGGCGTCCGAAGGGTAGGGAAAGGGGGAGGACGAGCGAGTGAGGCGCGAGAAGATCGGACGCGGGAGGATCGCATTCTCCCTCCCGCGCTCATTTTGACTTTCCTCCCTCCCTTTCTACTGCCTGCCACGTAGGCTAAACAAAACTAAATAAGGTTTTATAATATAATTAACTCCCCAAACAAAAGCTAAACAAGGTTTCTATAATGTAATTAACTCCCTGAACAAAGCTAAACATGGGTTCTTTATAATTAACTTCCCTAACAAAGCTATAAACAAGGTTTCTTTAATATAATTAACTCTCCTAACAAAGCTAAACAAGGTTTTTACACTATAATTAACTCCCCAAACAAAGCCAAAAGGTCAGGATGTTCGAGGATTAGCCAGAATTTTGATCTGAGTTTTGTAACTTTGCGGTGAGGGTTACTCTTTTTATTTTTCGTTTTTATTGTCTGAGTTTCAACAATCTCAAACTACTCAAAACAAAAGGACTAAAAAACATTAACAAATTAATTTAGTATGGACCCGCGATCAAATCGAAAAACCAGCGCTTGATTAGCGGTCAACTTAAAAAAGTTTGTGTCCTTAATGAACCAAACCTGAGCCTGCGATATGGTCACGTGGTACTGGTCAGTGGATACCTTGTTTTCAAAGCTGTCAATTGAGATCAATTGACTATAACATGGATGCAAATATGTACACCAACCATGTAAACCAAGGCTGCAAGCCGCGGCCAACCTATTTCGTTGGAGTATGGCTAACATTTTGTGCGAGGTTGTCGTTGGGAGCACGCGCCTGCGATCAACGCCGCTAGCCATTTTGGCCATGAAAAAAGAGCTGCACGGTCTCCGATTGCTTAGCATACATGTGGCTCTGTTCCTATAGTTATAGGGTTCCGCTTGGCGGACCTTATGGCCGCCGGAGCTTCACTACAGTTAGCTCCCTGAATAAAGCTAAACAAGGTCCTCATATATTAACCTACTCTCTAAACAAGGTCCCTGTCTGGGTATGGATGATCAGGCGATGGGCTGACTGCTTCATTGCTTTCTAGACCGTGCTGACTAAGACCCAACGAGGTCGAAACAGCTGTCCACGGTTGAAATTCTTGGCTTTCAGTTTGGACTCCATCATGTCGTTTTTCCGTTAAGCTTTCTACGTAGTATCAGCCGTGCATCATTGTTTTCTGTAACAAAGTCCTTATCTTGTAGGTGTTAGTTTGTTCCCCACTCCTAGTTGTTTATTGGGGACGTTAAGGTAGCCATTTCTTTATCAGCATTCAAAATCGCACTACTTAGGGTGTCAATCCCAACTTGTTACTCTAGCTTCCTAAAAACAGTTTTATTATTTTTAGACTATGATGAGTGCAGCAACGAAGTTCACAAGTGTAAACGTCACAGCAGCTGTGTGAACACCGCTGGTTCTTATCAGTGCCAGTGTAAACAAGGTTTCTTTCGCAACGGACCGTATTGTATTGGTAAGGACAGTTCAATCCTACGATCGAGTCTATAAGTAGTAGAGACTTTAAGTTCGCAAAGGTAGGTTTCTAATTTCTTTCTAATTTCTTTCTTGTTTTCACCAGATTTGAACGAATGTCAAGGAAAGTGGCACAATTGTGACGTAAACGCGTGGTGCACCAACACTGCGGGCTCCTATAGATGTTTCTGTAAAAGGGGTTATCGTGGCAATGGAGTCACGTGCACAAAGCGAGGTACTTTTTATATTCTCACTCAGTTTTCAACATTAAGACAACTAATTTGCAAGCCAAAAGCTGCGTAACCTAAAAAAACAGCCGTGACGAAAAAAAAAAATGAGAAATTTGTTGCCCCTTCCCCATTACACAAAGAATGCCGAGGTCTATTATTTCATCTACAAGTGATACGTGATTGATTATTTTTGCGAAGGGTATGAATGATGTATATTGCCATGTGTGATTTCCAAAATGTTGAATAAAGCTGTGCAGGTAAAATATTACTTGTGAAATCTATGACATTTAAAATTATATTAACTTCAAAAGCCGTAAAAACCTATGGACAAGCGTGAAAGCAGCAATTTACACAGCTGTGAAAACCTCGCGTCCGAGTTCACATTCCGATTCAATGCGAGCGAACATATGAGAAACAACGCACGTTAATTTTATTTACCCTCGGCAGTGTTTATATCACAAGTGCTAGTGGGGCCGAGCAAACAACTGAAACAAATATTTTAGATAGAACATAACATTGTTAAGAATCTCACCTGGCCGGAAGCAAATCAGTTGGCTATTTACAAGCGTGGCCAAGAATTTGAACTCGGGGCTACCCAGAAACACAATCCATCCAGGTCAGAGCGGGACTCGAACCCGGGACCGCTGGACTGCGAGTCCTACACGCTGACCACTCGACCACGCCCAACTCTCCAAGAGTTGGGCTTTTCTTGCAAAATGGAGATAGATCAGAAGTTTTCATTTAGGATACTTGACCAGTATTTAGCATTAATTACAGCCAGAACATGCTTCCCTCCTAATCTCACCCCCCTCCCCCCCTCACCTTTACTAGTTGTCAAGTTATTTCACTTGGTGTGCTATAATGGAGGAAGAAAATGTTTGTTCATTGAGCTTACATCTGAAAAATTTTTACAATTAGTTACTGGAACTCCCAGATTGGGCCATAACCTTTCTGGAGTGAAGAAGAAAAAGCAAGGCAAATCTGATGGTGAGTATAGTCACATAAGAGAAGTAATGATAATGATAATGATAATGATAATAGTATTGATAATAGTAATAGTTATGTAATTATAATCATATGATAATAGTAATAGTAATAATTAGAGATTCTATAATTTATAGTTAATCATGTTTTTTCTTTTTTTTTTATTAGGGAGTGGTATTTATAGTGCTACTTTTTATATAAAATTAAAATTTTAAGTTTATATCCTCGTGCAAACAAACCTGTATATAACGGTCACCCTTGGGAAATGGCCAAGTGACCGTTATATACGAGTTGACCGCTCTACACATGTTTCCTTTAAACTCCCCTGGCAGTCATTTATTGCTTACTAAATCGTATGAAAAAACTTCGGGCGAACTAACTTTTGGTCGGGGCGAAACGACTTTGAGTTGGGCCGACACGGACCTGGGGCGAAACGACCGTAATTCATTCTTGTAATAGGAATGGAATTGGTAATGGTGACACCTCTTACTAACCGAGTTCGAGGTCTGTACTGTAAGTTTTTTTTGCCATCGATTTATTGCCCAAGCGCGAAGCGGGCGGGCTATTAGTATAAATGAAAGTGGAATGAAACGAGGATCCGTAACTTACAGTACGGACCGAGAAAATGAGGTTAGTAAGATATTATATCTCTGCTGTGTGCCTGATGGGTTTGTTAACGATTTGAACGGCTTCAAATTTATGACGCACCTAAAAGCAAAACGAACCAATTTGAAATCGATTTAAAGTCGTTACCACACTTTAATACACAATTTTGAGTAAAAGAAAGTTTTAGACTTTTGCTTGCTATGAATGTTAGAACACGCGATAAATTACGGAACAGTTTGGCAACAATAACAATTTTAAATTTAGCGAGCCGTACAGGAGAATATGGCCCGCTAAATTGACCAATCATGGCCCACGTACTAACTCAAAGATATAATAACAACCTGCACAGGCTTCTACTGCTATAATATAAAAGAGAAATAATAAAGACAGTCCATTCAATATGTTCTTATTTTACAGATGTATCCTACTGTGAGCCTGGGGACGAAAACTGTCAAACATAGCTGGTTTTTATATCCGAAAAAAGCAACGTTTATAACAATGTCACTTTCCATTCTTGTTTTATTTTATTTTAATATTAATATATTTTACTTATATTTTCTATCACTCTATCACTGTAAAGCTCCTAGATCGTGCTTGGATAGGCGCTACAAAGATATTATTTATTTAACGGTTTTAATACAATTGTTATTGTAAATAGTTTTGCGCTGTAAATAATTGTCATGCAAAGTTTAAACGAAGAATTTTAATGATCCCAATAAAATTTATTTATTTATTTATTTATTTATTCATTTATTATTATGTACAGTTACAATGCTTGTATGCTAGATACAATTTTAAAATAATTATTATTTCTACTATAACTGCTGCAGCACATTCACCTTTTTGTCCAGCTTTATGAGTTGCGTGACTTACGAACGTGTTATTGTCATGCAATGTATTTACACGACATATACACGTTTTCACAGGTTTTCTGTCTCGCAAGTTTTGCCATTTACAAAAAGTATTTGTGTAAAGCAAGAGCAATATTTAACAGTGTCCTTAGCAACCTTGATAATACATTGACAGGACGAGTTTTTGTTTTCTTTTTCAACGGCTGGCAACTCGATCGCAATGACGTTATCAAACCCCAACCAATCCATTTGTGTTTACAAAACAACAATAGACATTCATGGAGACCTTGGACTCACGCCGGTCGTCCTGCTTATTCCACCTTTTTGTAGATTTATTCCTCATTTCTTGTTGTTCTATCAAGCATTTAGTATTTTATTTTACTATTAAAAGTTCAGAAAAGTGCAATACGACTTCCTTTAATCATAGTTACGTCGTTCTCTGAAATATTAAACAAAAGAACAGTCTGATTATTTATTCATTGGTCTGGAGTCATGGCAACAGCTTCTAAATGACTCTTCACAGCAATTAGAAGTGAACCAGCATGAATTATTTCTCAACAAGATGACATGAGGGTGAATTTGTAAATATCGCGCCTTTTACTGGTCATTTGTTAACTCTTGGAAGACGTGCTGATGTTGCACGCGCAGGAGAAGCCATGTCTCATCATCAATCGGATTTGTTCTTCTTTGATCAGTGCAGCGCGAGACGCAAATACAAACGTTTTCGAAAACCAACTGAACTGTTGCCCTTCTCTTTACGACTTACGGGTCTCAGCGGCGCGGTCAAAGTCGAAGCATATCTTAAACAGCAACATCAAAAAGCTGGAGACTCGGCACAGGGAAAGGAAAAAGGTTTTGTGACAGAAAACAGTGAAACTCCCGAGTCACGAGCGGCCGGACCGCTCGGCAACTTGCTCCTTCACAAAGGTGACCAGTCGGATCTGATCGACGTCAAGAAACAAGCTGGTGTTGGAAAATCATTAAATTTACCTGACATTGGATTACATCCAGGCGGAATTCACTCTCCTCTAGCAATAAGGAGCTTTGAACAATTAGAAGGAGACGATGACGAAGAAGACACACAAAGATTTCTGTTCGAAGAAAACAAGTTTGCCTCTCAAAATTTACTGGCGCAGCTTGGGCGATTGCTTGATCAAATTCACCAGGAACAGCTAGAGGAATTAGAAGAAATTCAATCAAATAGTGCTCAGTTTAGCAGAGCTTCAACTCCTCAGCTTGTTGTAGCAGGCGAGGAAAGTATTGTTACTGAAACTATTCGTAGCGGGGGAGTTGTTGTTCCTCTACCGGACGATTTGCACAAAAAGCTTAGTGCAAACTTCGAAGAACTTTCCTCTGGCGTTATTTACGTGCGTCGTGAGTGGCAAACTACTAGTTACAGAGAACAAGCGATCTTGCAGAAACGGCTAGGTATCATGTCTGAATCGCAAACCAACGTAGAGGCGTTTAAGTCAGGGCGCGAAAAAAATATAGCTAGTGTGGATCAAAACAAGGCAGCGGCAAGCAACGATAAGTTAGCAGCGGTTAGAACGTCGGAATCGAAAGATCTTAACAAACGGAAACAATCAGCTGTCGGAGAATCGCTTACAAAGATAGACCTCACAGATGCTGAGTTGAGTAGGGAATCTGTTGTCCCAACTCCTGCCACAGACCATTGCGACATACTGGGTCGCCGAGAAACTTCGCGGACTTCTTTCTATGGATTTAAACCCAAGACTCGGCTTGAGAAGTTCAAGGTGTTTAACGAAAAGTCTAGTGGTGAGTAAATGTTTCTTGGTTTACCGATTTAGATGGCGTTAAGAAACCCACAACAGAAATTGACAACTGCACGCGATCGATTTAAATGATTACGGCATTTGGATGATTTCTGCTCAATTTACCCGCGAAAATTCCGCGGAATTCAAATCAAAGCAAATATTTTTTTAGCGCAAGGGTGCTGCTAGTGATAATTTAGTCTCAAGACACAATTTTCCCCCCAAAATAGTCTAATCTTCAGTATGAAATGTACATGTACATGTATCGTGACACTGTGAACTTGATTTATACGAACTTCAATCTTGTTGTCCCCAACAAAATGTTTCAATGTTATTGCTGAACTTTAGTAGGTTTTTAGCATTTTTAAATGCTAAAAGAGTTAAAACTCTTTATTCCGTAGTACGTTCAGTTTTAGCGAGTTGCAAACGGTTTCATTTAACTTTGGGTCGTTACTTCTAAATTTCCATCAGAACTTGTAATTATTTCCCAAGATCAATTATTATTAAAAAGTTAAAGCAGTATTATATCCCTTGTCAAACTTACTTCAAGTGTTTGTTTTGCCTGACAGATTTATGCCCAATTAATTAAATTTTGCCTTTTAAAGTTACCAAAGCCATATTTGCTAAATTAACATTCTTAGAGAAAAATTTTAACTTGGGGAATGGAATTGGTGAAGAATTATAAGGGAAGAGATTTGAAGAAATTGAATACTTTGAGTATGGTTTACCCTACAGCTGTAGTGCTGCCATGTCATTTTCGCTGAGCCACTTGCTCAGATTGCTTTTTTTTGTCCTCTATGCATAATCAATCAAAAATTCAATGGGCTCTTGTTCGTTTGATTGACAATAACCAGAGTCTCTTATCATAGAAACCTGCACTGAAGGGGCAGCTGATGACAAGTGAAGTAAATGTATCAGATGTTCTTAATTTTCCTCTTCCCCAATCTGCCAAGTAAAAAAAAAAAAAATTCGACCGATTACAGATTAGCAAGTTGATACATGTAAAATAGACAGCTAAAATGTTAAAGCTAGCAAAATGTATGTGCTTTCAAATTTCATTATCTCGCAAATTATCTTTTGGAATGATCCAGTTACTGGAAAGACAGGACATACATGTATGCATCTTTTTGTATTTGTCACTTATGTTTACACACACATAGTCAATTTTTTGACATTCTGATCAATGTAATCTATAATTATATATCTAAGACTTGGAAACTTTGGCTGGCTGGTGAAATTGTTAGAGCAAATTTAATCCACACTGGGAGAATTAAATTCTTTTTTTTTTAGTTTGGTCATTAAACAACTGTGACATACAATGATATGTTGCTTGTGTTGTCCATGTCCCCCTCTTGTAGGTTGCCTCCCATTGCTCTCACCCCATGTTCATGTTCTTATGTTCACGATGGTCAGCTGGGTTAAACTGATGACTAATTATTGAACTGGATAGGGATTAGGGACTAGCACCCTCAAAGCTTCAATATAAGTTTGTTCACAATTTTCAGAGAGAAGAAAAGCATCAACTGGCATTCACTTTGATGAGGATGACGAAAATCAGAAAGATGCATCCGATGGTGGGTTGATTGCTCTGAGTTCTCTAAGTTATTACATAGCAACATTTTTTAGGTAAATGGTATTATGATATGTTCATGCTTACAGTAGTACTACATAGTAGCCCATAAATATAGCTAACAAAATGAAATCAATAGTTTTATGTGTGGGAGACTTACATATTTAAATTGTATTACTTTTGTTTTCCTAACTCACAGTACATTCTGGCCATGGGATTGCAGGGCAGCCAACAGTTATCAATTTCTCCTTGTTATCTAAGACTTGTGAGGAAAGAGGTAAGATATATTAACGTTTTGGTCTATGTGTTACATTCACATAGATGAACATGTAGCATTTCACTTAAAAATTAGTTCAGCCATTTGTGTTTCAAGAAAATGAAATAAGATCTTGGGTATCTCTGAATTTTGATCATGACATCCTTGTACCGGTAATCAAATTTTGCGAATCTGAATGTGGAGATTATCAGTTACTCAAAAGATAAAAAACGTTCGCTGGCTAAAAAAAAAAATTAAAAAGTAAAAGGAGCTTTCGGCTGTCAGTCTACAGCCTTCAACAGATAAAAATGGAATTGAAGTGATAAAATATATGCAAGAAAAGGTGAAATAAAAAAAAATGGGGAGAACAAAAGCAAAGTATAAATGTGTAAACTAGTTGACTATTGTTTTAAAAGAATACTATATTGGTTTGGAATTGGCTTAAAATTATTGTCAGCATGCTCGGTAGCAAAGGTGTGCCAAGCCTCCAAAGTTTTTCTAATGCCAAAAGAGCTTTTGTAAATGACGCTAGAATTATCAAAATCTATGTGATGGTTGAATGACCATGCATGTTTTGCAATGTTTGATCCATTAGCACAAGTTTTGACATTCCTGATGTGTTCTCTTTCAAAACACCAGCCGGTTTCTCCTACATAACACCAATCACAATCGGCACATGTTGAGTTGATTATCAGTTACATTTAAAAGATCACATCACACTCACATGTAGTATCTCAGTCCTTTTTGGTGAATATAAATTCTAATTATTTTTATGGTCCATTTGTAACATTACCTTACCCAGATGACAGGTATCATCAATCTTTCATGCCTCACTGCAGTATGCTCTTCATGTTGTGTTATATATTTATCATATTTAGTTGATCTTTCATTTGAATATCTTAGTTTTTCAAACAAACAGAAAACAACCATACTCTTTTCCAGTCCTCCCACCTTTCTGCAATGGCCTATTGCAGTATGTTCTTCATGTTGCATTATATTATCTGAGGGGGTGGGCTTAATTTTGTTAATACTGGTAATATTATTTTGTCAGGTTGGATTCTGCATCAAGATGATGCTAGTGATCTTGAAAGACAGACATTAATAGAATGGGCACGATCAAGGTTACAGCAAAGTATCAGAGAAAAGTAAGACAGTTTACCATGAATCATAGAAATGCACAGTATCCACTTATAATATAATAACCTATTTGTGTCACTTTTAGTGCTTAAAAATACTTGCCAAATTGATGCACATGCATTCACTGTACTGACATGTACAATTTCATTTCATTGTGTTTCGTTTCATTGGGTTTTCATTAAGTTTTGAGTGACCTCAGTAGCCTCATTCTCCACACCAGAAGAAAGCTTGTTAATTTTGGTTGAATTCTATTAGCCAGAATTAATTTCACCTGTGGTATCAAGGGAAAATCAAGTATACTCAGCCATAACACATGTTATGGGTTACTGCACTTAATGATACTGAGCCCAGCTAGGTTAATGGTCACATGACAAGTGCACAGATAAAGCTATTTAGTATATTTAGTCTTTTGCACACCTTGCATACTTATTTGCTTATAATTTTCAATAATTTTTTGCATTATCTCACTTGTTTATTTGTGTCAGGGATGAAATGAAGGAGAAAGCAAGAGAGCTTGGTATTGATGGTCCACTGGTGACCAAGTATTATGGTGACACCCACAGGGAGGCAGCTTTAAAGTACAAGAAAGGAGTCTCGTGGGCCAAACGGTGGCAGAATGTGTCTGAGGAAGACAAGAGGCCAAAGTTTCTCACAACTTTGCCTGATGGCTCCTCATACTGCTAGTATCCTTGACGTCAGTTACTGACTGAAACTGCTTGAGAATGAATTGCATTTTGGGATGCTTTTCTTAAGTTCTTATGTTATAATCAACAGCAATACAGTGACATAGTGATTAAATAGTGAAAGTTGATGTGCAAAGATAGATACATACTAGACTAGTAGTTATGCAATGTTTTTGAGTGGCATACCATGGAATAAATTACATGTACCTCACCAGTCACTTGCATTTTCTTGGTTATGGTACACAAGTGAGACTTAAGGCAATGTGAAATTACAACAAACATACAAGGGACAAGTAGAATATTTCATTGCAATAATAACCATGAGAGTACTGCATAACAATTTTATACCCAGCCATAGAAAATACAGTGGTCAACATAATCCTTGTGACGTGTGGTGCATCATGGGAAGGTTGGCTGTAATACTGTTGAATATACAACATCCTTTTCTGTAATTCTCTAATTGGCTGTATTTGTTATGGCATTATGTTCTTTAACATGACATCTCAGCTACCCATCTGGCCGTGTAGCAATATGTGCCATCTATCCTGGTCCTAACATAACTGGCAAATACACTATAGTGTATGAAGATTCTACTGACTGCCCCATGTTGGCTTTGTTTGTGCCAGCAGGACTTGGGTGTTGTTATCATAAGAACGGCAGTATAAGGTATGTGGAATATGTCTTGTTTAATCATTTATTATAATTTATCAGTCAAATAATATCCAGTGTGTTTCCATGTAGCATTACATGTAAGAGGCCCAAATTTCTCAGAACTTTTCCTGATGGTACCTCATACTGCTAGTATCCTTGACGTCAGTTACTGACTGAAACTGCTTGAGAATGAATTGCATTTTGGGATGCTCTTCTCAAGTTCTTATGTACCTCATTTTTTCCCCACTTGGTTCAGATTTGTTTCAACGGCTAAATTTGGTGCTGTTATGGAAGATGTAAGTACAAGAAGTATTTTTTTGTACTACGTGTATGATATAGAAATGTAGCTATGCACTGTATAAAGTTAAAAACTTTTGAGAACAGTGAGTTTATTATTTTAAGAAATATGTGAAAAAACATATTTGACCATGCATTTTTGTAGATCTGGAGCAAATCTAGTGAGAAACTCTTACACGGAAAACAAATCTGTACTTGTGATCAAACAAATTCTTTACTCCTCTTAAGCAAATTAATGCTTGATTCAATATTTATCGTTTTGTTAAAAATCTTTATATGTCATGGACAAGTTAATTTAATCACTGAATGAACCCAATGGTCCAGTAACTGCAGTAAAGGAATAAAATTTGTTTCATTTTATTTTACCAGGATGGCAGGGTGGAGCAGAAGTGGAAGTGGCCTCTAGGGAGGCTTCAGACAACTGTCATTGTACAGGTACATTCGGTCAGTCGATAAAGTTGTGTTTAAATGGACTTAAAGTGCTATTCTCTTTGTGTGGAAGCTCAGTTTGATTTGTATTTTATAGCTGAATAACTTTATCAGTCTGCGCTGCATGAGCCAGTCAGGAATAACCTTGTACTTCAGCTGCCAGAGTGAGACGGCTAAGTTTCATGTTGGAATGGCACAAGGAGCAAAACCTGTTAAACTTGCTGAACTGGTTTGTATGGAATACTTTGTTCATTTCAATTGGTCTTCTTTTTCCTACTTCTTAACTGGTTCTCAGTACATGATTTTGCCCATTTTATTATAATATTAACAGTTATAAATACTTTATGTATTTTAGGGATATCTTCAAACAAGTATGAAGTTTTCTTCAAATGCTGCTCTTTTGGTAAGTTAAAAATATATGAAGTACAACTCTTGCATTTGTTCTAGTAAAGGTTTGATTGTTACTAAAAGCGCGCAATGCTTTGTGATGAATTGCCGCTTTTAATTACTGTTTTAGTCAATGAAGCCTAAAGTGAAAAAGAAAGAAGAAAGGAGGAGAAAACGAGCACAGGTTCGTATAGAAACTCTGCTACATATCACGCTATGGTACACTGACAAGGGACAGAGCTGGACGAAAATATGCTCGTGTCACAGTCGTCTTCTTTCTCTACCGTTCTACCGTTCACTTTCGACACCTACACTGTAGATTACAGTAAAAGACACCAGTGGGAGGTACTGGTAGGCAGTGAGTTATGAATTCATCTTTTCTTCCTACACTCTGACTGCTCTTTATGCATCTATCACATGAGCAGAATTGTTATTTTAGCGTTATCGTTTTTCCACAAGTCATCCGGTCTACTTTCGCTCTGTCTTGGCTAACAAATTTGCTTTTGTTGAAACAGAAGCTGAAAAATGCTGAAACCATTTCTGAAGAAGTGCTTGAACAACGGCAGCAAGAATTAGAGGAGAAATTTCCAGAGAGAAAAGAACTAGATTTAGACGCACCATGGCAAATGGATTTATTAAAACTTCAGCGTAAAGTCAAGTAAGAAACTGTTCTGTCTTGGATTCTGCTATGCTCACACTTGTAACTTAAATATAAGGGCGCGTTAGGAAGCTGCTAGGGCTGTTTTCTTTTTACCATATCACACTAGTTTTTGGTCCTCAAGTAGCTTTGTAGGTGTGTCCCGTCGCAGGAAAATAGAAGTTTCATTCGTTTTGTCTTTTCATGATCAATGACATCCTGTGTTGAAGATGCGCAGATGTAAATATAATTTTAAAACGATTGTTGAGAAGTTTAATTCTTGCATTAACATGTTCTTTTGTCTTCAGGGGCTTGATCTTTGATTGGATGGAACATTACCGCGTTGCTGTCGGCATTTCTCCTCCAATTCGTTATAACTCTCGTGCAAAACGCCGATCCATGTCCCATTCTGCTCGCTCTATGCCAGGTACCCTCCCTTCAGGGTTTCAGACAACAAGGACCTCATTGCGGCGATCTCCCTCAGCACCTCCTGTTCCCCACCCTAAAGGCAAATCTTGGGAGCGCTCAAGATCCCAACTTGGTGCTCGGCCACATAGTTCAGCAGACCGCAGTGCGAAACTGAGTGTAAGGGCTAATGATCTCAGAGGTGTTACTATTGAAGTACCCACAACTGAGATGCTTGGCGGCTCAAGGGTTGCTAGTAAAGCTACATCGGCATTGTCAGGGTGAGCTACTAAGTTAAACATTCTGTGGTAACGATAGGATTTACATGTATGTTCTGTTTTGCTCACGTCCTGTTTATTGCCTTAAAGTCGAGGGAGTGAGTTACACTGTAACTGAAAAAAATATTAATAACAACACGATTTGTGAATGGTGAACTCCAAAATCTTGCCGTTGCATTTAGTAGACGAATTACTTACCCTATTGTGTTGACTGTATCCTTTTTAAGGTGATTCCTCAGTATTGCATTGCGCATCTCTACTGCGCACGATTTTCGCGTCATCAGCGGGTGCAAATTAGCGCGTGCAACAACGAAAGAAATTTCCCTCAAGCTAAGCTCGATAGCGAAATAACTGCTAGATTTCTTTTGAACGGGCATGGTAACCGATATTTTTTATTTCATAATTATAATATGCATACTACCCTCTTTAATTTAAAAGAAAACTAAAAAATGTTATCGGAAGGAAAAAAGATATAGGTGAAAGAGTGCTCAAAACCGTTACTCTGTGATGCAAATTATGACCGCTAAAAAAACGACTTAACGAACGATTTACGTCCACGTCGTTTTAAAGAGTGTGATGTTTCCACACATTTTAAATGATATTGTTCTATATGTTTAACACTTTCTACCTGTCAAGTTTTTCCCAAGGATTTACTTTTATAAACTATGTTTCGAGCTACCGCAAAATGTAACTTGGACCGATGAATAACGCGCGTGATTAGCACAAGTAAAGGCATAAATGGGGTAAGATTGGCCCATCACATCTCTTAAACGATAATGGTGACCTATCATTTTTATTGCATTCTTCGAAACAGTGCTTGGTAGAGAATATTCAGAGAAAGTTTCAAAAGAATTCATCGGTAACTTTTATTTCTGAGGAATCACCTTGAATGAAGTATTTGACCTGTTTTTCTCCTCAGCACCCACAGTCATTCACACACTGCTTCACGGACTCCCTTCCGCTGTGGTGTGGTTCAGCAGGCGCGTGTGGCTACTCCACCAAGGAGTGGGTGTCCTGTGTATCCTTTAATAAACCTTCTGTTTGCTTTCTTGATTATTAAGACTAATATTACAAAAGCAGTTAAACAAACAAAAAAAACAACAATCAACAGAGATAGCGCTTGGTAACTTCTGTTGATTGAGTCAATACTTATCCTGCAGTGAAGAAGTGGTCCTTTTCTCAGTTAGCATTTAAGCCCGTGCTGTTATGAAGCGGTAATGTTGGATGATATGAAGACATTAATCATCGCAGTTATACGTTACACAACTTAAGCAAGCAGGCCTGAACAGGATTCGAACCCATGACCTCTGCGATACCGGTGCAGAATACGGAAGAAGCTCTTTGTACGAGAGCGCTTGCTACACAGGCTACCGCTTGGCACCGGTATCGCAGACGTCATTGTTAGGGTTAGTTCAGGCCTGAATTTTTTCTCAGGCTTTAATTTGACAACTGCTTAAGTTGTGTCCATAACTGCGACGATCAATCATGTCTTCATATCTTTTTCTGCAGCTCAAATATATGGTCTTTCTTTTATTCACTTGTACTAATGTTAAATGAATCACAGCTCACATTCTTTATTTTACCCTTCCACTTGATCTTTCCTTGTTCTGCTCGCCATGTTTCCTTGACATGATGTTCAGTGCTTTAAGAGCAGAGATACTTGGAGAAAAAGATCCGCAATGCAGGTACGTAACGTCCTGTGTCATTTCAGACACATTTAAATCATCCATAGATTAAAGCGGGAAGCCCAGCATTGATCGTTTAGTGTTGTGGAGCTGTAGTAAGAAAACGATAGTTGTCTATTACGACTTCTACGCTTAGCGCCGCATAAAGCTGTCATTACCAGGCGAGTGTTAAATCCATGGCGAGGATAGAACAAACTTCAACTTGCTGATCAACATTGATTATCAACGTTAAACTCCCAACTTTCTCCTGTTTGACTTCCACGCATGTGCCTTTCCATGTTAGTGCTGAAAATTTGATGGTACGTCATGAAATGTACACATTTTGCTGACCTGCCTTTCTTTACTTGCAGATGTGATCGTCGAAAGATTCCTCTTGTTATGGATCTAGAATATGACACGTTTATCACCGAACATGTTCCCAGAACACAGCTTCTTGTTGTCAGTGTCACGTCATCTCTGTAAGTAATTGTCACATCTTCTCTACCTTTCCTACCGCACACTAAGAGGAGCATTGACATTTATATAAATACATAATGAATAATAAATAAATAAAACTTTTTGAGAGCTTGGAAATCAGCAAAATTTAGGCTAATAGGATTTTTTATCATTTGCATTATTGTCTTCAACCCTGTTGTTTTCTTATTGCAGCTATCCCGATGCAAACCCTTGTGACAGTATGTTGGATCAACTGTTCCACGAGAAAAACCGCAACAGATCTCTACCTGTGTACAGGTATAGCTGTATTAATATTGTTACACAGCAGCAAATCTTGTACGCATTTTATCTTCTTACTCCTTCATGTTTGTATTTTTAGCTCATACGTCATTTATTGTATAGGTCCGCATTTAACCCTTTGGCTGCCTTCATTCAAAACTGCTTCATTAAATATAATATGTACATGTATGGATGCATTAAGAGAAAATTAATTACTCAATATTGTTCTTTTATTTCCTCCTTTCAGGCTCAAAATGATCCTTTCCGCTTGGTCCGCTACGACATTTCTTTAGCAACACATGGTTTAACTCAGTCCCAGCCCCTTCTCCTTAGACGGCATAACGCTGTACCAGGAATGTTCTTGGTAAGTTAGTAAACTTAACGTAATTCGTGCTGATCTGGTGTTTTTATATATTTGGGTAATCTATCTAAGCCTTCCCTAGAGGAAATGTCCAAGGTTGTTACGAGTATTAAAAACAAAGGTACCTTTTAAGTTGCTTAATACTTAAACTGTTGAGAAAGATCTTGATACAGCGGATTAATAACAATTCTATTCTCTTTCGCTTCGCTCAGCCGAATAGAAAACATTTCTATTATAAGTAGAAGAGACAAGTAACAAACAAAAAGTGGAGGGAGCCGCCAGCAATGGTCGAGTTTATTTACAAAAGTCTGAGCCGGGGACACACTGGATACAGGTTACAAGCCAGGGAATATAAGAAAAAGTCACACACTATTTAAAATAACAATAAAAACAATAAGGAAAAAACAGCCTCGAGTAAACTGGTCGGCGTCAAGTGGTGTGATATTCACAAGGAGTGGTATATAAAGGCCTAATTATCCCAGTGGGATCTAATACCAAGCAACCTAATCAAACACCTAAAAGAAATACATTATGACTAATTTTTACCATACACGGTAGATGTACACTGGTGGAAAGCTTCTGTTTGCTGATCATATATTCAATGGCTATGGGAATGCTAAGAAAGATTTTCTCAAACAGGTATGAAAACGCACTTATCAGACTGTTACATTTGAATATTTATCTTGTGCCAGTCAGTATAGTTTAGTGACTGCTAGTGTTTCTAAGTTAACCTTGTCTTGTAGTTGTTGAGGGTGGCAGGGTGGCCCATCTGTGAGTGGACTGGACCGAGAGTTCGTATTCACTAAGTTGTATTTTTTGGCAAAACACTTATCTCTCCAGATGCCAACTGTTCATTAGGCGGATACCTTTATGCGGTGTTAAAATCCTTATTCAGTGGATACGCTTGGTGTAAAAGCAAACTACGCTATCCGCTGAAGAGTGATTTATCGGGTGCATAGCGTTCTCCACCTATCTGGAAGAAGAATAACTTTATTTAACCACGTATCACCTAGGAGCTGAAATCTCGTTTAAACGTGAAAGTGTAACTTGTTACAAAAATGAACTATAAAAAAACTAATGACATACGTTAAAAATATTAATAAGGACCAGATGGTTCGTGGCAGGGGGTGACCTTTCATTGACTAATATCCTTACACCTTCAACTAATTTTTCAGAGCGGAAATCCTTTTGGTTGGATATTCACATGTTTGATTGTTCTGGTACTCCCGTTTTGGTTGGATTGTATATTTGATCTGTCCCTCCCGTCTTGGTTTTCATAAGTTGTTAACTGCAAATTTTTCGTTTGCTTCAGATTATGAGAACAAGAAAGGACGCCCTAGAAGGAAAAGCCCTTCCCGCAGACTTTCGCCTAAGTCCAACACGCGGTCGCTCGGGCCCAAGAGCCGCCTGGGGTGGAGAGATTGGTGGGCCGAAGATAAGCGAACGAGTCCTAAACATGAGTCCATCTGCAGCAGAAAAACCAACCTCTCAGAAAAGTGTGAGGCTTGATTCTGCAGCTACCAGTGCTTCATTCAGCTCAGCTTCTATTGAAATAAGGTGCTTTGACAGCTTTTATGTGTTTTTAACAGAATGAAAAAACCTGTAGTTACTCCCGAAAGTACTTAGAGATCGGTAATTTGGCCTCGTTTAATGGTTTGACAATTGAGCTTGCTGGTTTAAAGTCTTCACGGTACATGTCTTTTCTTAAGTGAGTTTGTGAGAAGTGGAAAGTTTATTGTGTGCTAATTATCCCTATACTGTAGCTTGGGTTTACATCAGCACTATCAAGTGTTCCAAACTTTCTCAAGCGGCTGTGTTAACACCTATACCGCTTATTGTGTCGCTTTAGTAATGCGTTTTTATCCTTTTTAGGCCACTGTTAGGTTATGTTTTTAGTTGTACCACTTTAAAATTCTCTAACTTATGCCGATTTTCTTCATTGTTGCCTTGTTAATGTGCTGGTTTGTTTGTTACAGGGGTGGCACCAGTTCAGCGGCAAGTTTTGTTAATTTAGGCTTGTCTATTGACAGTCCGTACCCAATACACTCCAAAAAATGGATCACTTCCACTGAGACAATTCCTGAACATCGCCGAGTACAAACCACAGCTTGGTAGCAGGAATGCAACATGTACAGATTACGATGAGAAATTTGTATTGGGTGAAACAGAAACATTTGAGATGAACCCTTATTTAAGTCTGCATCGCGTGCAATGTTGTATTGAAAAGAAAATATTTTAACTTATTTGGACAAGACAATAGTTTAAAGCTTTCCGAGAAAACGTCAAATCTGTCTTTGCCAAAACAAGAAGAGGAGGATTACTTTAAGGTTTCTCAGACGTACTGTGCAGTTGTAGCTTTTAGGGTGGTCTTCTGAATTAATCAGATATTAGGTCTAATTGACCTCAAACGGCTTAATCGAGACAAGATATATTTTAGTACCAAAGATCCTATCAGGTTATTTATAAGATCGATCTATCAAAAATAAAATAATTTTTTTTATTGCATTTGCCTCTGTTGACTATTCCTGTTTCTTTAAATTCCAAGAAGAATGATAATTTTTGGCCCGATTTATACTAGAGACGGATCATCCGTCTAGGACGAGCTTGGGCAAAGAACGGTAGCTCATCTGATAATCCGTCTGTGTATAAATACGACCAAGCAGATGGATCATTCATCAAGACGAGCTATCGCGATAGTCCGTCTTGTCAGACGAATCGTCGTGGATAACTCGGTAAGACGGATGATCCGTCGGTTTGTATAAATGCGGGAAGAAGACGAACTATCCACGAACACTACACCTCGTTACAAGAAACCAGCTGCTGTTTTCAATAAATTATAAACACGGGACGAGTCACACGACACACCGATAGCTCGTCTCATAGTCTTTCCCGTATTTATACTAGACGGATGATTCTTCTCGACAGATGATTTGTCTGGACGGCTGATCCGTCTCCAGTATAAATCAGGCCAATGAAAAGCAAACAAAGTAACAACTCGCGCCCTATAATTCAAACGACGTCCATAAAGCTTTCGAGAGTAAATATGGAACTTTTGCGTTGAGTTAATGTTTTAAAAGAAATGTTATCTTCTTTATAGTCGTCATGCACTTGGCTATACAAGCATTAAGCCTCGCTAGTTTACAGCCATGCCACTGAAACAAAGCAAGCAAACATTTCAAATAAACCGGGCGTAACATAGTAATCCCAACTGGCAGGAGGCAGACCAGTCAGTGGCTATATAGACAAAGCGTGACAGGAGGCAGACCAGTCAGTGGCTATATAGACAAAGCGTGACAGGAGGCAGACCAGTCAGTGGCTATATAGACAAAGCGTGACAGGAGGCAGACCAGTCAGTGGCTATATAGACAAAGCGTGACAGGAGGCAGACCAGTCAGTGGCTATATAGACAAAGCGTGACCGAGACTGAATTGAACTCGTGAGTACCGAGAAACAAATCCCGCTAAATGGGTGGGATTCATTGACTTTAAAAATACTAGCCGCGAGAACAAAACGACTGCCTTTCGCTTTGTTCTCCTAGACTTTCTCGTCATTGATTTTATAAGCAGTTAATCAGAATTCCGGCTTCATCAAAACAAGCACTTTTAATCGGCTAAAACGCCTACAGGGTAACGTAAACAGCAAAAAGAACTCTCTAAAACGCTACATCTCCAAAACACACTTTAACTCGCACAAGGGCTAATCGTAAGCGTAAGTCGTTGAGTTGTTCGTGGATAATGTACGCGTAAAAAACTATGCCTTTCTGAGCCCTCGCGCTATTCGCGTGTTACGCCACGATAACTGAACGTTTAGAATAAAGCGATAGTACAATGGACAAGGTGGTCCTGTGTTAATATTTTGTTTCACACTTCATGTCTAATTTTGACAAGTTAAGTGCTCACAAAAACACAAAAGCACTGTTTACACGGTGATTTTTGTCTAGCTCCAGTTTATTTTCCCAGGTTTTCTGAACACAATCGTTCTCGAATTACGCGCAGAGGCAAAAAATTGAGACATTTAGCCCTTAAAAATTTACAAACCATATGTTTCAAAAATATGAATACCAAATTTTTATACTAGTGATTAAACAAAATGAACATAATAACGAAGGCGCCCATGCACTTCTGCTACAGTTCATTCGCACGGGTGAATCCGGCGAAATTTAATACACAACATTGCAATCATTTTGAACGGTATCAGCGCAACGTAAGTGTGACGTGATTGGTGGAGTGAGCAGGTGTGACAGGTGTTAAACTGGCTTAACAAACTCTTGAACTGTTTAAATGGTCTCTTCTTTAACAACGCATGCGTAATGGAAGCATTGAAAGGTTTGCGAGCAAGCAAAATTAAAATGTGTGGATAAAGATTGCCTCGTCGGGCGCTGTATTAAATCCGGAAGTGGAGAAAGTATACTGGTTACATGTAAACTTGGAACATCGAATGTTATCGCACGATTGGGATATACGAACAATGACTGATAGACACTAAGGGTTTGATATGCTATTCAGTCTCCCTTGGAATCATCACTGTTTTTATTTTACGATGTTTTGGCCAGCAAGAATAATTTGTCTTTTATCTCAACTTTTCACCGGTTCATTGCCTCAGGGATTTTGTAAGC
>JAHPZR010027539.1:32500-62969 GCA_019787425.1 Platygyra sinensis
CGCAGTTTTTTGTGGTGCGACTCAACTAACTTGAACGCCCGGAAGAGGCTATCACTTGTTTTAATCGATTGCTCATCGTTGTTTCTTGAAGGTGTTACAAAGAACTGTGCACGTGAAAGAAACTTGCACGTAAAAATAAAAGCGAGAGTGTTTCTTCGCGACTGAACGTGTTGGAGTAATAAATGTCAATATCACCAAACTAATGAACTAATGCAAATCCTGTATTTTAATTGGCTACGTTACAAGAAGACTATTAGCAATAGTCCTCGAGTAGCGAACTTCGCCCGCTCTCTTCTGCCTTCATTCCCAAATAAATATTTCTTCCACTTTATTACTGCCCTTTCTGTCCAACTTTTTGGGTCATTCAATAGCCCATTCGGCTTCGCCTCATGGGCTATTGACCTTGCGGGCTACGGGTCTTATTATTAAATAGTCACTGTTCTGTTCAGTACTTGCCTTGTAACATTCGGCTAAAATTAGTCAAGGGCAGATGTTCAGTGTTTGAAATACAAAAGTCATGAATACTGTCCCATCGAAATGGTTGTGCAATAGCTAAGAAAATACCCCAAACAGTGTCGCAAAAATATTTTCTTTGTTAATCTTTCAAATTCAAGTTAATTTACAACAGATTCTGTTGCATGTTATTCACGGGAAAAGGAACTACAACCTAGATGATTTTCAAATGAAGCACTGACTCAATTGTAGAACGTTCCTTTTATTTACAACACCCAAACAAACTACCACTATTGAGTCTATTAATGAATGTCATATGGATTTAAGAACATGGCTTAACGATAAAAAAGAAAACAGGTTGCATCAATAGCTGCGCTTTCTGTAATAACTATTTTCATGGATACAAAATAGACCTACTTACAAGATAGTCTTGCAGACATTAAAAAAAGAGAAATTTTTATGGTAACACCTCAGATCCAGATATTGAATCGTGTACGAGGTAACGGCAAGCGTGACTGATATCACATTTAAATAGAATTGGCAATTTCAACTTGGCCGAAAACTCCTGAAAACGGCACTGATCCTGTTTCCTGCGAGTCGAACGTCTCTGTTGGGATAAAATCAAGCAAATTTCTCGAGTCCTCTTCTTCATCGTCCGAGTCTCTTAAAGACTGAGCCTCATCGTTGGAATACGCACGCGCAGATGACACGATAGACGAAGTTGTTTCTTCTTCCTCTTCGGACTCAGAAATGTTCGATTCCAGGCCTGCCTCTCTGGCCTCGTTTTGACTACTAGCGTTGGCGACCATGGAAGCCAGTGAAGCGTTAAAATTGAGAGGGACTGAGGATGAACGCTTGATGTCCGGGGAGTAGTGGGCTGAGGAAGGCTGAAAGCTAGCCGAGACCGTTTGCCTAGGATAAAAATAAATAATGGTGGAAGAATATTACTTGATTAATAAATACCCAGTATAATAAGTCGTAGAACTGGGGATTTGTTTGAACATCTTGCTAAACTTTTTCCTTGCAGGTGTTGTGATACCGCGCTCAAGTAGGCAGGCTATAAGAATGAAATCTGTGGAGGCGAATGATGACAAAAATGTCTGAAAAGAAAAAGGAACTTGAATGAGAGCCTTTTCGTATCGTAAATCTCACCATCCTACCGTTCTTGACACGTGGTGGGGATGGGACGGGAATCATAAGAGAGGGAGCTGTCTTTTGCAGGCCCAGTCTCTGAGAAGTAAAAGCATGCATGTTCTACAATTTACGGATTTGGCTAAGCTCACTAGTGATCGCTTGGCTACCTTGAGTTAATAAACTGCTCCAGCGAAACCTGATGAATTCCAGCCACTGCTGCTTTAGCTTTTGTCTGTCGACGTTTTAGCGATAGAATTTCCTGCAAAAAATGAAATATGACATAGGTTTAGCACTAATGGTTAGTGCATTAACATGATACTCTGGATTAAGTGGCCTGGGTTCGGGTCCTGGTTCTTGGTCAAAACACGTGACTCTCACGTGCCTCTTTCCACCCAGGTGTGTAAATAGGGAGTGGTTAACTGACAAGAAGAGCGGCTAAGCCCGAAACTTCATCTACCGAACATAACACACTTGCATCAAATCACTTTAATTTCACCTTTCAATGCATGATAGCCGGCTTTTTGTTTACTGTAAGAGTGTGTTGTTGACTGCACGAGTGAGAATCTTACTCCCAGTTCCATCACACTTACCACCGGTGTCTTTTGTTGTACCAATTTAACTCCCTTAGGAGGGATAGTCGATGAATCAGACCGTCGTGACCAGGTCCTTACAGCCATGTTAACAGTCATACTTGTTGTTTGACTAGTGCCTGATTTCGCGCCCTGCTGAAGGGTATCCTCTGATTGGCTGGTATCTACTGACGTCATACTATCACTAAATAGCTCAGATTGTACTGTGGAGGGTGGCGACATCCCAAGGTATTCCATGATAAGGCGTTTAAGGCGCTTGTAAGCGTCACTAAGATCTTCTGTTATGGTGAAAGAAATTATAAAGATTCACGTATGAAAAGCTAAGTCTTGTTCCACCAATCTGATTTTTACGTTCCCTGCTATTTCCACTGCAATGTTCATAGCAGATTTTTTATTCTCTCACAAACTTAGTTTTCTTTGAAGTAATAAAAGGAAGATAAAAATCAATTCCAGCTGCGATACAAGCCTTTAAGTCTGAGACACAACTACTTGTAAGACAATCATTTTAACGTTTTAAACTCAATCCCTGTACCTACAGGAACTCTTATTCGGCTATAGCATTCAACAAAACATCTTGAGCACAAAACGAGAATTTCCCCACAAAGTAATTCTGTTTTATGTAAAAGGAATAATGGCTTATGCTCTGGAAAGAGTTGACACTGAGATACAACAGAAATAGGATGAGAGGGACAACTACTCTGCTGTTTTTCTGCCATTGGTTGCAGTTCTTGTATCTACCGCGTGTTTTAAACAGCATTGAATGTTGACTTGGTGAGCTTTGTTTGATGTCTTACCGCTGTTAATAGCCATATCAAAGAAGCCTGGGTTTTGTCTGTTATGTTTCAGACACAACTCAGCTCGATCTAATGACTGAAGTAACTGAGGCTCTGCATAATCCCCACGCTCCCGAAGACGAGCTTCATGAATCTAACAAAATAAAAGTAAAATACTTGAAGTACTAATAAACTTAGACCCCTAGTAAGTCAGTGGATTCCATTTCTGTGGTTACTTTTTCGATACCGTTGATATTTACCTCCATCTGCAGCCGAGTTGGCTTGAATGATCAGTATCTGGACTACATGTAATACATACCTCTTACTAACCGAGTTCGAGGTCCGTACCGTAAGTTACGGGCCGAGTTTTTTCCCCTTCGATTTATGGCCGCGCAAGCGCGTCCATAAATCGTAGGGGAAAACCCGGATCCATAACTTACGGTATGGACCGAGAAGACAAGGTTAGTAACGTATTTATTATATCTCTATTGTGTGTCTGAAGGGGCAACGATTTCCATTCATGAGGAACGGCTTGAAAATTCTGAAGCAGGTCGAAAGCAAAAACGAATCAGTTTGATATCGTTTTTACGTCGTTAGCACTCTTTAGTACACAATTTAGATTAAAAGAAAGTTTTAAACTTTTATTTGCTATATAAGTAGAGAAAATTTGGCGATATAAATCACGCAACAGTTAAGCAACAAAAAAGCTTTAAATTTGAGCGGGCTGTGCAGGAGAGTACGGCCTGCTAAATTGACCAATCACAGCGCGCGTACTAACTTAGAGATTAATAAAATATGGTTTAAAATTGCAATATGTTATCTTACCTCTCTTGATACGGGCACCACCAAAACATATCTGGGCTCAAAATAAGTGTTCTTTAAACTTAACACTCCCTGAAAAACCGAAAAGAAGTCTTAATGGTTGCCATTTCAAGCGATATCACATACGAGAGTAAAGTTAAAAGTTTTACACATTATTTACCAACCTCTAAGTCCATGTGGAAAACCGCGGCAAGCCCCTCACGGGCCACATTTTCCACGGCCTCTCTCGTGACACCATACCAGTTCCCCGCCAGCTGGCACGTCTGCAAGAACTTACCCTGTAAATAGAAACATACAAGTGTTGGTTGGTAACATCGAGCTTCAGGATGCGACTCTACATTTTTTTTTTTGTTTTAAAAAAACAGTGAATGACCTTGAGCCCGGGTAATTCAGTAATTCGTCACTGTAATCGTTCGGTTGAGGACAGTGTGAAAAAGAACTGTTGCTGGTGGCCGAAGTTTTGACAAGTTAAGAGGAAGCAAATATCCTGGGTTATTTATATATAGCTAAATTTTCTAACAGATGGTCACGTATACACATTTATCATATTTCTCAGTTAGTACGCACGCTGTGATTGGTCAATTTAACTGGCCGTACCCTCCTGCACGGCCCGATAAAATTTAAACGTTTTCTGTGATTTATCGCCAAATGTTCTTAACTTATATAGCAAGTAAAAGTTTAAAACTTTCTTTTACTCTAATTTGTGTATTAAAGCGTGCTAACGACTTAAAACAAAATTAAATTGACTCGTAATAGAAATCGTTCCCGAACCCGTCAGACACACAATAGAGATATAATAAATGTCTTACTATATGTAACCTCGTCGTCTTGGTCCGTACTGTAAGTACGGATCCCCGTTTTTTTCCCACGATTTATGGCCAGCGCGCTTCGCGCTTGGGCCATACAAAAACTCGATGCGTAACTTACGGTACGAGCCTCGACCCTGGTTGGAAAGAGATATGCATGCAAGTTACTTTTGAAGGAGTTTTGCAATTGCCTGCAGGACACATGTACTTTGGAAAGTTTGTGGCGCGTTAAACCAAATGTTACACAGTTTTACCATCACAACTCCTTGTTCAAACTCCTCTTGAGTCACAAAATAGTAATCTTCAAGGTTTTCTTCTTTCTTTCGAGGCGTTCTTGTGGTGTGACTGATACTAATAAAAATTAGGACAGAAGGTTTAATCATTCTTTCTGTACAGTAACTATCTTAGTTAGAAATGAGAGATACACCAAGTCAAAGGATTATACTATGTAATCCTAACCATTTCAAGACTTACCCAAATCCAAAAAAGTCTGGAAACTCCTGGCACAGTCTCCGCGCCAGATATCGCTTGCCTGATCCAGGCGGTCCACACAAGATTAACATAGGATATGGTGTGTCCACACTTGGAAGGGTGCTGAAAGAAACAGGTCATCTTGAGTGATTTTCCTGCTTTATATATTTTGAATTAATCACACTTGATTTATTAGCTCTCAAGCCACTCCAGTTCAGCATTCAAGGAAGTTGGTTTTTTTGGGCAAATTACGCGCAAAAGGAAAAGTAAAAACATAATAAACTCTCTCCATTTTCCCCGCTGTTATCATCATACATGTGACTAGCTAGCAGGTTTCATTTATTCCTTACCTATCGTGAATTCTCGTCGGCTGAAGAAGCGACTTTGTCACGTGAAACATGTGATCACGTGCTGCGATAACCTCTGCAGGAGGGTTAAACATGTTGATGGCTGAAACCTGTGAAGTTCAATTAAAGATTTGAATTATCACACAGAAACTTACCAAAGGAATACCACTAGGGCTTAAATGTTTAACGAGAAGGCTGAAGCAAATTTGCCATCTGCAAGATCATCCATGGGATCCCATGACAGTGACTGCAAGTGTCCAAACTTTGGCTGAACTCAAATCATGTCTAATGTTCGTGGTTAACTGAATAAGAAGACAATGGACTTCTTTACGAGTGTATTTTTTACTTTTTCCTCAACCGACACTTTAGAACGATCTAGTTCCGTCAGGCTTTGTATTCTGAACAGCAAGGAAAGTCTGTAATCTGGCATACCCTGAAAAAAATAAGGAAATTAAAACATAATGAGAATCAATCAATCAATCAATGTAAGACTGTGATTCACAAATGAGTGTTGTAAAACCAAAACCAAACCAATCACTTACCAATCTCAAACCGTAGTAAAACAAAAACAAAAACCAAAGTTTGAAGGAAGGCGAGTTTCTAAGGAGACTGTGGTACTGCGTCGGTGAGGAGTATTCAAAAGTAATCATTAATTACTTTGGTTTTGCAAGATAATTTGGTTTTATCAACTGAGTTGATTAGGTGAATTGACCAACGTAAAGAGATTTAAAAGTTGACGTTTTGAGCGTTAGCATTCGCTAGCATTCGTTAGCATTGCGTTAGCATTCGTTAGCATTCAAGCAAATGGATTCGTTCTAATGAAGTGCTAATACAGGGAGAGGTAGAAAATAAAAAAAATGGACACAAAGCCTTGAAGACGGTTTCTTCATTTACAAACTATAAAGCAAAATATTTAGTTGTCTTTATTGAATAAACTGACTTCAAAAATACAGTCAACTCTCCGCTAACGGACACTCTCGTAAGCGGACAGCTCTACTTACGGACGGCTTTTTAAATCCCCGTTTTTACCTCTCAGTCAAACTTTCTATTTACACATTCCCGTAAACGGACACTCTCTCGTATGCGGACGCGGACACTTTTGAAAATGAAAATTGGATTTTTCTTTTGTTTACGCTCTCTCGTAAGCGGACACACCATGTACGTAATTGACTCTTGGCAATGAAATTTGTCTGTAATTTGCAATAAATCAACAAAAATATGACCTTTAACAGAGCAACAGAACAGCGGGGATCGCTTTTTACAAATTTCAATTTGTCCGCGGCAAAGCAAGCTGTCCGTTCGTTTGACATTAAGAAGAGTTATGTTATTAAAAAGCACCAAAGTTACATTTATAGACGGCAACAATAAGTCCCGTTGAATGTTTTGTTAGAAGAGTTATGTTTTTAAGAAACACCAGAGTTACATATATGCACGGCAGCAATAAGTCCCGTTGAACGTTTTGTTAGAAGAGTTATGTTTTTAAGAAGCACCAGAGTTACATATATGGACGGCAGCAATAAGTCCCGTTGAACGGTTTGTTAAATGTAGAAGAAATATATATATATTTTTTCGAGTTTTAACATTTGACATCAATAAAGAGTTTCTCTTTATATCTTCAGTTGCTATTTTTGTCTACGCAATAAAACACAATTAACACCCGCTAATTAACTCTCCCGTAAGCGGACATTCACCCTATTTTTCTTTGGTGTCCGCTTACGGGAATAATTCTCGTAAGCAGACAGCTCTACTAACGGACACGTTTTTCAATTCCCGAGGGTGTCCGCTTACGAGAGAGTTGACTGTACCTGGATCGGATTTCCAAGCAAGTTAAGGTTCCGTAACAAACCCAGTTCCCGGATGTACCTCACTTCAGCAATATCAATTATCTGAAGAGAAAAAGAGCTTTTAATGGAAAACGGACCTGCTAGTAGTCGCAAGTGGACGCAAGTTGAACTTGCGTAGGGACTTGCGTTGGATGGCCAAACGGACTCGCACGTTTCCGCGTAAGTACACACAAGTCGCCAAAAAAAAAAACATTTTAAGGCAGACTATCCTCTATTTCATTGGCTATTAAATAATAGGTTAATGGACGTCATTCAACATCGTTGACTTGGGTTGGTTTGACTTGCGTGCAAATTTGATCTCGACCAAAGTAACGCAAGTCATCGCAAGTCAACGCAAGTGCACGCAAGGCCTGGCCAAACGGAGTCGCAAGTAGACCCAAGTTTTCAACTTACGTCTACTTGCGACTCCGTTTTGCCGGGCTTAAAGTTTTTCAAACTGCTGGTTTTATAGCCTCTTCCACGAGGCTAACTGGTAACAACTGTTGTCACTTGGAGAAGTTTGGAGATTCATTGACATAGTTGGAAAATTATAATCAATTCTTAGCTTGGCAGCCAAATCAAGATTGATTTTAAAGAACGTTCTGCGGAGGAGACTAGGTGGGTTTTGAACTGAATTAGTTTTATTTTAGCATTAATAATACTTTATATGAATAGTATGTCATTTTTGAGCACAAGGTCGTAAAATGAGCTATGTAACGCTTTGAACATTTGAAAATTTTGGCCTTTAAATTTTTCAATTTGTTGTTTGTAATCTGTGTTAATGTTATCTATTCTTGTCCCTCTTTGGTATCATTATCATCTTCTTGGCATTTTTCTATCTTTTTTACTTTCTATCTATCTTAGTTTGCTATTTTCAGGTTTTCCTTGAATTTAAAGATAATGTGCAGTTGATACTCCTCCACAGAAAGGATTGGAATTTCCTGGGGGGGGGGGGGGGGGGTCTGTAAGGCCAAAAGATTTAAAAAAATGTTGAAGCTTAATTGGAATTTCCAGAGGGGTTGGGGGGGGGGGTCTTAGAAAAATCCCTTCTGTGGGAGGTATAGATATTTTCTGGAATTACACAATGTTTTACAGTTGAGTTGAGATGTCATATAGTAGGTAATAGGGGACTTCAGATATGAGTACGAGTACGAGTCGAGTACGAGAACGACTTTCAATTCTAGTTTGCAGGCTCCACCTTATCACAACACAGACCTATCTCATCCCATGCACTTCCCTCTCTACCTAAACACCACATGTAGAGCGAGGCTCTAGAAAAGTTACTGGTTTGAAATCGAAACTAGCACTCGTACTCAATCTTGTACTCTAGTCCAATCTGGAGGTCCCTAAAACTGTATGTACTACTTGAAAAATAAAAACAACAGTTTAACACTACAGTAAACATGTAAATCTATTCATTGTATAATTTCCTGTGAGAGTAAGTATTACACCCTGTTTTCTTCAAGATCATCTCTTGCATTAAGTTATGTGTTCTGAAGACCTTTCATGCTCCGAATACTGGTTTTCTGGACAAATTGAGTACTGAGATAGGAGATAGGAAAGAATTAAAGCTACTGCTTAATATACTTGCATGTCAATAATCCATCCAAATTTATACTTTATTTTTACATTAAAAAGCACATTTCAAAAGTGAGTACATAATTTATGTTTACTTACCTCTAGATATTTCAGTGTTTCCAAATTTTCAATTTTCTTATGTCATTGTTACTCTAGAGACAAACGATTAAAAATAATAATAACAATTATTTGTAATAACTAATTGGAATGAAAATTAGACACACTATATGTCTTGAGCTAAGTTGAGAACAAGAAAAATAGACCAACACAATTTAACAAACCAGGTTCGTGACTTTAGAGGTAAGTTCTCCAGATTAGCTATCCTGGAAATCTTATTGTTCATCAAGCTCAAGTGAGATAACCTGTGACAGCTCGTTAAACCCTGAATTTCTGAAATGTTTTATCTGTAAAAATTATGCAAAATTAAGGATATAACAAAAGATAATTGTAAGGACGACGGTTTTGAGGCAAATCATTTATTTAAGGTAGAAGTAGCTAACTACATGTACCATACATCCTGGACTTCACAAAGGACCTCAGCATACATGTACTTTTTATGATGTTCTCCTCCTTGACGGATGGATGTCGGACATCAAATCACCTGCATTTTTTGACTTATTCCCCAACATTCAAGCGGGATTTCTTACTCTTGTAGACAATGCATATTAATAAGTTATTTTAATGTAAAATAAATCAACTTGGGTAGGGGGTGAGGGATTATGTTACCCTCAATGGACTAACATCACATCATGAGAAGTACACAGCAAGTCCAATGGTTTGTGCATGTTACAAAAGCCACAGCCATAATATCAAGCCACTAATAAGCCATCTACGATCCCCCCTCCCCTCCCCCCTTACCTTGCTCCCAAACTTTTTTAAAGGATACGTCCAGCATAAGACTTGTCAAGCACTGATGAGCTGACAGATCTGGAAGGGTTTCTATTTTGTTGTCTGACATAATCACTTCCTGTGTAAAAAAAAATTACTCATACTGGTAGATCATAAGGTTTATCAATCCAGTGTTCACATGCCACTTTTAACTGAAGAAACAAATATCAACTTAACAACACAGGCTTTAAAATCCCAACTGGAAGAGGCAGGCCAGTTTGGCTGTATTACAAACTGACTGAGGTTTAAACTACGGCCTCACCAAGAACACTCCAGTTTACGTAGTCAGATGTGCAGGCCTTGAACCTGGACTTGGTTCCAGGTTCCAGGTTCCCCGCCCTTACCACTTGGCCACGTTTGTTTTCTGTGAATAATTATTCTGGGACTTGCTTGGATATTGTACATGGGGTATTAAGAAGTTAGGAAATAATTGCCTAAGGACTTGGTCAACATTCTTTCCTTTCTCTTACCCTTAAACCAAGAGGAGGCTTAAAGTCTAAAACAGTGGTGAGTTCATTGTGTGAGACTCCAAGTGTCACCATATAAGGCATACAGCCCAGTGGACTTAAATCTGTTGGGTGCAAAGAGATCTGTTAACTGACCTCAAACAATTTAACTTCAAGTAAATGAAAGAAAAAAAAACCAAAACAAAAAATACAAATGAAACAAAACTTTTCATGATCAGGATTCACTCACCTGTGAGTGATTGTGTGAAAGAATTACAGTTTGCAAGTGGATGTACTCCTGTAAGCATGTGATATCTGTCAGTTCACAGCCCTGTGAAAAGACAAAAACAATCAATCAACAATTTACATACTGAATGAAGGTGGGTCCACCATATTTCCTTGAATAATATCCAAGGGTGATTATTTTTTATTTTTCACACCAAAAGGGGGTGGATTATTCGACGGAAGACGATTATTCGGGGGAGGCAATTATTTCAAAAAATTGGATCCTTCTGAATGTACCGGAAAGCTTTGTAGTTTTGGTAACTTGGGAATAGTCTTTATTTTGAGTTGTTTTTGTTTTCCTGTGTTTTTATTTCTTTTGTTTTATGTAAGGCTTACATAATCTGTGCTTCCGGTTACTTGCAGAAAGATCTCAAAAATTTCTCATAGGCGGGTTTGTGCCTTAGTTTGTTTTTATTATACCAAGCAATAAAGGAAAAAAGTGGAAATACATGAAACATTACCATAGAAAAAAAACTGTAAAACAAACAAAAAAAAAACCCTGGTGGCTTTTTGAAAACCATTCAGTAGTGGAACAATTAAATGAAAGGCTTGTTTGTTACCCAAGATTTCAATTTTTTAACTTGAGAGGAAGGGGATAAGAGGAAAGAGAGAAAAATGGCAAGGGAGGGAGCTGGGCAATTTATTTGAGGAAATAAATATTTCAATCAAAGGGGGGGCAATTATTCAAGGGAGTTCAATTTAATCAAGGGACGGCTATTATTTGAGGAAATACGGTACATTAACATATATTAAGCATTTGCCACTTTTCAACAATGTTGCATGCATGGCGTATTAATTAGTTACTGCCACTGACTATCAAAAAACTGATATTGAGCCAATCCAACCTGAGTAAGGATTTTTTAGATTGATACATCACCCCACAACTTCCAAAACTCTCTATTTGAAATTCTGTAAGTGTCCTTTCAAGTTGTAATTGCCCTGGATAAATACTGCTAGCAAGAACAAAAACCTTAATACCGCTAAGAAGAGATTGAGATAAACTTGAAGGGTTTCCATCAGCAGACCCGTCCCTAAACTGAGATAAACCATCAGCTATCATTTCTTCAATCTCTTCTGTCTCTCCCTGAAAAAAAAGTGATACAAAACAGGTGAAATCAATTTGAGGAAAGTCATATGTTTTTTGATGAGGCTTTGAGGAAAGTCTTACACATACCATGTATAGACTTAAGATTACATGTAGTTTAAAAAACAGCTGTAACCTACAAGCACGTAAAAAAAAACAACAACAAACAAATCGAGCACGGTGCAAGTAGTCCCTTACCAGATCTTCCACTTTCTTCTCCTTTCTAAAACTCTGATTTTTCCATGAGGGATTGGCTCCCTCCGTTAGTCCTCTGATACGTCCAAACATTAAAAACTTTTCTTTATGTAGCGCTTCCTTTGTCCCGGCCCGCAATCTGTCCCATTTTCAATCGTCGAGAGTTGAGATGGATTTTTCTACAATATTTTTCTTCATTTCCCGGACAGACCCAGTGGACGGCCCCCACCTTTTGCACTCCATTTCTGCTTTCTTAATGGTTAAATGGCGGACAGGACAAGCTTGATTTCAGTGAAGTATTTTCAGAGTTACCAAATCTATGTGTTGTCCGCCATTTTTGTATGTGTCCTCGTTTCTAAGTAACAAAAACTGGGAAACCTAGTCTTCTACGCAAACATAACTACTCCGTGGCCCAGACCTCCGCGCGAAAAATGATACGGGAAAACTATAACCTTGTTGCGCTGATGGACTATTTTTCATTTGTCAATGAGAAGAAACTTACAAAAGTAGTCTGCGGTTTCTACGGAATCCATTCAGGGGATCCATTGTTAACAATGTGTTATGTCAAAAATTCACTATCAAAACAGCAGGACAGGACGCATGGAAAAAAACTGGACGTAAATTTTGTTTAAACAGCCAGTGGAGCACAGAAGTAAAAGGGTTTCAACAAATTTTCTCATTAAGCTACGATGGCCAAAAAGAAAAAAGAATTTTTATGATTCAACAAATTTTTGTTTTCCGGACATAAGGTGCGCCGCACGTCAGTATTACCCCGCGCATGAAAAAAGGACGCAAGTAAACCCCTGAGAAGTTTTCCCAAAACTGATTTCAAAACATGTAACGACAATAAAAGCAAGTGAACCACACTCGAACCACGGTCCTGGCCCAGTACCCCAACCCAGGGCAGTGGGCAGCCATGGGACAGCTGTTTTCGGCCCATGTTAGGGCCTCATCAGCAATGGCATAGCCCGTCCACTTGCTTTTATTGTCGTTTTCAAAACATGTGTTTTAAGCCTAGGGCCCACTCTTGCTTTCTCGCATGCGGATACATGGCGTCACAACACGAGTGTGGGGCAAATAATAGAGGGGCATGCGCAGTTTCATTTCTCTTGTAAGGCTCCAAAAAAACTTTGAATTAGGTGAATCGCGTTTTGGAGCCCAATTTTTTTTTAAAAAAATCTGTAAGAACAGATTTTGAGCTATTTTTGATTTCACGTTTTTCCTAAACAGTTTTTCGAAAACATCTGTCTTACAGATTTTTTACTTTATTTTCGAATGAGTGGAGAGCCAATTTTTTTTATTTCCTGACCGGTGATATGCTCCCTGTCCCTGGCTGAATTTTGAGGTGCTGTCATACAGATAGATTTTTTAGAAAACGTAATTATTTTTATTTAACCTGCTAGTGTCCCCAGTCTCTCCTTAGGTACTCAGTCACGTTTTAAATTTGTTCAAATTCCACCTAGAATGGTAAAAGGACTTAAGAAAACAGTAAATAGAGAAAGGAAAAAAACATTTTTTGGAACCCTTTTTCAATAGCATAGCTAGAAATTCCGAGCCGTAACCCCCGTGCGAGGGCGCGACGGAAAACACTTGCCATGTGGCTCTTGTTTTCTTATTTTATAGGAAAAATGTATGGAAATGATCGTTTCAATCGATCCGCTAAAGGAAAATTTAGGGTGGTTGAATTTTCACAGCTCGCATCCAAAGTTTCTTTCGTTGTGGCAATACCTTTACTTTGGAAGCGGTTTCGTTGCTGAAAGTACTATAATTCTTTGCGGTTTTTGCTTTTGAACAATCACACAATAAAATACGAGGATCCGTCATACTAAACCTTTTAATTTCATGCAAACCATTGACTCTTTTTGAAACTTTCTTCAACTTGCTTATAAAATGGAATCATGCATTCCACGTGGAACACATGTAGTACTTTCAATGTCCATCTCTTCGAGCTGGATATCTTGCGGTTTTTTCCATTTAAAGATGCTTGAATTTCCCGAAAATTTCTCCGCTTTGTCTTCACGGTTTACATAATTGCTTGCACCAAAACACTCGATGTACGCGAGCTGTTTTTCTCCGCCGCAAGTGTACTTTTCATAACTAAATTTTAACCACCATTTTGAATATGCTTGAGGCTATCTTCCAGGCTTCTTTTAGCAATTTTTTTGAAGGAGATAGAGCCTGGGGCTTGGATCCCCTTGGGGGTTTTCGTACTGCAACGACATAACAGTCACCGATCAAAAATGATTCCTCGATCTGATTTACGGCCCCTGGGCTACTCAAAAACCGCTTGAAAAGGCTTCCTATCCATACGTAATCGAAAGGGAGAAAAGAGGAGACTATCAGTAGAGTTATTTAAAAAAGCTTATTTTGGTGAAATTATTCTTTGACATAAAATCAACCTTATTCCCGGGGCTTTTCCCTTTGAAATTGGGAGGGGGCCCCTCCCAATTTCAAAGGGAAAAGCCCTGGGTTGACATGAATTAATTAATTCGAAATAATCTTTTATGTTCTGCGGCTCAAAGTTTGCTTGCCAGCAACGGCGCTGGTGTGACTTGTTTACGAGAAAGCTGTGAACCAATCAAAACATTGAATGTAGCGACCTATGTAAACGCCTCTCATGGTTCGGAATTTCTGGCTATATAGAAATCAGATTAGTCTTTCCTCAAGCAAATTTAATGATAAGGTCGATTACAATGACTGAAAAAAAAGTCGGGGTGGCCCGTGGCTCGTTGGTGAGCTATAGCCATTTCCGCCATGTTTTCAATGTGGGGCGTGCACGAGGGCGGGCTAAATGACACCCATAAATTATGCGCAGAAAGGATGCGCAGTTGCAAAATGTGAGGAATGAAATGAAACCTGAATTATTAATATTTGTAAATAGGACTAAGTGGAGTCCAATTCGGTCTGTAATCATACGAGTGATGAACCAAAATTAGACGACGGCGAAGCGGAAATCCGATTTGTTTAGTCCACGAGCACGATCACAGACTGAATTGGACGACACGATGTCCCTGTTACCAATTAATCATAGCAATTACAATTTCGCCACAAAAGTAAAAGTTTTATTTTGAAGAAGGGCCCTTTAACAGTCAGTTTTAGATATCATAATTAAATATATGGAGAATAGCTTGCAAAATGGCCTCTCAGGTTCTTTTTTTTTAAAAACAGTCACCGGGGACTTAACCTCCACAATTTTTACAAAGTCCAATCCCCAGAGTTGGTTAGTATAGTCCGATAGTGATTGTAATCAGTGGAGAGGACCAAAAATGATTGGCTTATGTAACTGTCCGATTACAGGTGTCCCGACTACCGCCAACTGTCCGAATACGCTGTCCACCACCACCACCACCACCACCACCACCACCACCACCACCACCCACCACCACCACCACCAACCACCACCACCACCATCATCACCCAAACAGACTACTATCAAAATCCCATGGGAAAGAGAGGGTTTGCTGGACACAAAATAAATCAATGAAATAATTTGTTAGACTTGACTTTAACCAAGTGGGTGACGTCACCTTAGCACTGTATGCAACATTTATACGTCGACTTTGTTTGAACTGGCGAAAAGAATGATAGAGCAGACTGAGCGGTTTTTCTCTTGGGACAACGGGTAAAGGTAAAATAGGATAAAACCCGAATAGTGATTGGTCGAGGGCTGGTGGAAGATAAGTCAATCAGATCGGGAGGTTATAAAGTAATTTTGGCTTTATTAACTGGGTTGATAATGTGAATTCGCCACCGTAAAGAGATTCGAAAGCTGGACGTTAGGAGCGTTAGCTCTTCGTCAGAACGAAATCCGAGTTCAGCTTTCGAATCTCTTTACGGTGGCCAATATACATTATCAACCCAGTCGATAATACCAAATAATCTTTATCTTGTATTACTCCCCAACGACGCAGCACCACAGTTTCTTCAGAAACCTACCCCCTTTATTCAGAGGTTATAAGGTGATTGATTAATAACGTCTAATCCCGATAAATTAACCAATCGGTTTGAGAGCCCGGTCTAGCCTTGCATTTTTAAGGGAAAATTTTGGAGCATAAGCTCTCCAAAAATACCCAAGGTGACGTGTACGGGTGTAAAAACTGAAGTTAACTGTTCTTGCGATATGAAATATATTTTTATTTGAAAATATCCTCAAAATTAGGCAGAAAATCTGTTGTCAGTTGACCAAGATTCAAAGTGTTAACAGTTTGTTTTGTTTTTCAATGGCGCCTATATAGCCAGCCAAAACGCTTTTTAAACAGTCCAGGCTTCTTGGTGTTTGGTAAAATCTGAAGGAAACAAAGAAAGAGCAAAAATCAAAAGTTATTGGTTAGAAAGTTACATAACGGTTTATACCGACCAAGTCGACCTACTGACGTTACACGCACTGTTCAATCCGGTGCTGGGTCAATGTGTTTTTCTGTTATATCTAGGGACTCAGCCAACGAAGACGTCCAACATTCTAGTTTCGGGGTCAGTTATTGTCTCGCAATACAGTGCCCCCCCCCCCCCCCCCCCCCGCACTAAACAGCGTAGAGCATTGGTTAATTAGTCAATTTGAGGATACATACGAAAGAATTAACGAGAAAAAGCTATTTTGTAAACATTCCGCTATGTCTTCTAGTATTTCCACAAACAGTGTGCACCAATACGAGCTTTTAGCCAGGAATTAAATCTCGCAGAAGACGATCGCAAAAGAAGACATAGGGTGTAACATATTCTGAACATTCTTCAGCCATTAACTGTGGACACGGCGTAAAATTTATTTTTTTCACGTTTACTTCAAACTCAAAGCAAATATCTCAGTTGAACTTACTTGTGCTTTTGTGTCAGCCTGGAAGTCTGTGATTTGCTTCTTTACATAATCAATTTCACTGGAGAATTGAAAAAGTAGGTTGAAAGTTTTGGTTTGAATAGAACCTTAATATAATGTACGCGAATTGTACAATTAGCAGTTATCGAATCCTTCATATCCTACGAAAGCCGAATTCAATAATTGCTTTATTGTTTATTAGAAATATTTTCCCGTTCTTAAGGGTTAGGGTTAGGGTTTAGGGTTCCATTTCGCTCTTTGTTTTTCTGCTCACCAAAAATAACTCCGTCTCGGTCTCGGTCAACGGTTCAATAACCTGCAGCGGGCTGCACTTTTGACGTCATTGGTTTAATATGACAAAACTTTTGACGTCATCAGCTTAATATGACAAAGTTCTTTCCAAATTTGGTTAACAGCAGCTGGCTATAGTGAATTATGCGTGTGGTTTCAACCAATCAGAAACGGGGAAATATTTTGGATGAATGATAGTAATAAATAAATAATCTACTGCAGATACGGCGACATTGATTAAGCTCAACGAAAACAAGAAATAGTTGGTCGAATAGAAACAAAATGATTTCTTTGCCATATTGATACAATGACTTCAATAGCCCTTTTCACGGTTAATTTTTCTTATTTGCATTACAATGAAATCAACGTGAATGCGAGGCAATTTCGGGCTAAAAGTGCGAAATAGCCCGAAATTGCCTCGCATACATGCTAGATTTTATTGTAATGCAAATGAGGAAAGCTAACCGTGAAAAGGGCTATTGACAGACTACACTGACCACGCCCATGGTATCCATCATTCGCGTTGCATGCTTGGCCTTGCATATCTCTGAGCTAACAATATGACATCACATGACATCAACCGCCATAACCCCACAACGATTGACATACGGTCCTTACTGTCAACAATTCCAGTTTCCAGAAATGTTAGTTAACATTCAGATTAAAAAAAAAGTTGATGTTATCAGCTTAAACAAAGCAGAAACCACATTTCCGCGACTTGATTTTTGTTGGCAGTATCAAGGGAAGTGCTACATTCATGGACTAATTGTTTAGAAGTAATTGAATTACTTACGTTTGCCTCTCTTTCATTACCATCTTATACTGCAAGAAATAAAACAATGTAAATGACAACATATATAACATAGTCATATCATATTTTAATGACATCCTTGCAGTCTTATCATTTCGTGCGATCTCAGATTCTCGTTCAATTAATCCGCTTCTTTTGTTTGTGTAATGCATCATTGTCATTACCAAAAGCTTGCTTTGTTTTTATTTCGGCCTAGGACATTTCTTGGCTATTCAAATTGATTAGTCGCTTGAGCTTTTACATTTCAGCAAACATGAGAACGTTAAGTAATATTGACCAAGAGAACCTGAACTGACCTAATTAACTGTTTTTTTTACCTCCATGCGTGCAGATTTAAAATCCTTCACTATCTGTATTAATTTCCTGAAAATGAAATATATTAAAAGGTGAAATATGATTATTTTTTACCTGGAAGATAGTTTTTCCGCATCTTTACTAGCTTCTGACTTCCAATGTATTTTACTTTTACAGAAAAAAAAAAACGAGATAAAGGTAACGCAACTTTGTTTATAGAAACACAAATAAAACAAAATAGAGAAAGTTATAGTTTGGAACGTAACGGATGACAGTGAAGGAGAGTACAGTACAGTACATTGGAGGGACGTATAGGGGAGTAACGTGCAAAAGACGCTAGTGAGAAAAAGATATATTACCTTTTATGTTCGTCTCGTTTTGCTTGAACGACCTGAGGAAACAAATTGGGTCTTATCTCCAATATGACTGGTTTTATTGCACGGCTACAGTTATTTTTGACAAAATCATTAAGAAAGATCAGATTCATTCTCCATTCTTTTAGAGAAAAGTATCAAGCTGATTCAAAGTAATGTAACTATGATGTAGAATTACCTGGACTTGTTTGTCGATTCCTTCGATGGAGTCCTTCAAGCAGGAAATCTAAAATGAAAATAATAAACATCAACAACAAAAAGCCTACAATTCTTAGCACTTAAAAATACCATTAATGAATTAAACATAACCTCTGCGCGGGCCTTTTACCAACCTCAACTTCTTTCTCATTCAGCTCAGCTTTTTCTCTATAAAGAAAATAAAGAAAAGAAAAAAAAGTAAAGAAAAGAGAAAATAAACCTTTAGATAGCAATCGGGCAGAGGTCTCCAGAGTTTCAACAGCTCATCATTTATTGTCTATTATGAATATCACATTCATTAAGTTCTTAGATTAATTCCTAAAGCTATTTTTCGTGGCAGGAGCTACTTGCTGATTTGTTTGACATTTACCTCTTTACATCGACTTCCATCTTCTGTAAAAAAAGCAGCAACAGTTGTGTTAAAACAACATAAATGGAACATTAGGGTGTGTAAGGATTTATGTATATGCATTTACGACTGTCAATGTTGGATAGTGTGATGTGGCACATTTCTAACCGAGGAGGGAATTTACAGTCAGTTTTACTTTGAAAAAAAAAAGACTCTAAATAAGTAGACACATAATGTAGATAGTCACAGCCAGTGGAGACAAAATTGATGTAGAGATGAATCAAGCCAGTATAACAAACCTCTATTTCCTTTTGAATCTCTCTGATTTTAGCCTCTTGTGATGCTTTCTACAGTAGTAAAAAAAGCCAGTTAGTTTAGTAAAGGGGAGGGGCTTTGTTATATAATTATATAACTGTTTAATCAGCCTTGCTAATTTTCGTCTATTATTCAACTTTCCGCTGATTAGATCCTCTACAACGAGAAGATCTGGTACTTCTGTTTTGTCCCGGTGATCCTTGCAAAAATTACTACTTCTAAAATCAATAAACCTCCCAATACATTAAAATAATAATAATAATAATAATAATAATAATAATAATAATAATAATAATAATAATAATAATAATAATTTTATTTATCGCTCATAATCAGTAAAAATACACTTTAAAAAAACGAAATAATAATAATAATTAATAATAATAAATAATAAATTAATATTCTAAGAGGAGGCCTCCAATGACTTGGAGGTGGTTTTCAGAAAGGTCCTCTAAAAATATACATTAAATGAGAAAGAGATTTAGACATCGATTACGTTGCTGTTGGCACAGACTGAAAGTGCCTGTTAAAAAAGACTGATTTTTTTTTTTTAATCTTAACGTTTTCGCAGAATCCGTGAAATCCGTTCTTTCCGCCGTTATTAGAAGAAAGTCTCATCCAAAAGCCTCCCAGTACAGGAAGTTTCTGTTGAAAGTTTTTCTTCCTAATAATGGCAGAAAGGACGGATTTCGCTGATTCTGCCGATTTGCCTTTAATTTGTTTTATTTAAAACTTCTCTTTAAACTGTAAGTTTAATATAAATAATAATAATAATAATATATTATTATTATTATTATTATTATTTATTTATTTTTTTCTCCTTTATTATTATTCACAGTTTGGTTAATACTTACACAATTACACTCTTACTTACAATACTTACAATACCTAAACCTCCAAGTGTTACAAAACTGGTCAGGATGCAGGGGAATTCACAGGGTTTTAGCCACAACGATATCAGAGGGTGTCTTTTCGTTAATTGATTTTTACTTTAGATATTTTGTTTTAATTGATATTTTCCAAATTGTACTTAAAAGATAACTTATTGATAAATTCGTGCATGTAAATGCCTTTACTATTGATTTTATTTGAATAGATGTAATGGCGCATAGCTAGGGTAGTGTAGTTAAATGTATGGATTAGTTTTGTTTCTCTGGAGCTCGGAATAATACCGAACAAGTTTTCCTTCGTGGTCGGGGAGATCTGACAACAATTAGCTTCATTGAACCATTGTATAACTTTTTTTGCAAAGGACTCTGTAGACGGACAATCGATAAAAGTGTGCTCAATGGAGTCCTTATTCCCACAATACAGGCATTCGTCATCCGTTTTGATACCAAATTTGAATAGTTCTTTCCTAGTTATTCTGTGAATTAGTTTAAACTGAAACTCTTTTAGCCTAGTTTCCTTACAGACGTTTTTCAGTGACTTGAAAATACTGGTCCACGCGTCCTTATTTATAGAGAGGTTTTCACTCCATCGTGTGGGGCCTGTTTGATCATGGGTGCGAGTCTTGGAAACAAGCAATTCATAGAAATCTCTTGACCTTGCCGTGCAAAAATTAATTTGTACTGAATCATTCAGAAGAAAAATATTGTCCTTACTGGTAAAGAACGATTTATTAAGGGTGTCAGGTTGTTTGGCTATGGACAGGAGGTGCTTTGGAATGGCGCTGAGCACTTGATAGTATTGTAGAAAATTAGTTCTGCATGACTGACTGATAAATTCACAAATTACTGCCTCTGAAGCATCAAAACATTTCCTTTGAATACAATATTTCTACTTACTGTTTCTACGGCCATGTTCAATTCCTTCCTTTGGTTCAGCAATTCACTAAAGACAATGAATGATAATTTATGGGAATCAGTAGCCATGCGATCGTAATGAATGAGGATTATGATAATTTATGAATCAGTAGCCGTGTGAGCGACAATGACATAGGAATGATGTTAGTTGCATAGCTGTTCAAATTTTAACCAGTAGCAATTTACTTACCTTTTGTACTCTTCATTTATCTTATCTATCATCTGTGAAATGAAGGTTCAAAACAAAATGTTATTGCTCATGAAATAATGCCTAATAGATCGTCTGAAGGAGGAATTCAAAATGCTAAAATACGAATATTGACGAGACTCAATCCACAAGTCAGTTAATAAGTAGGTCCAGTAGAGGTCTCAAGGGATGAACAGCAAAAATACCTTTTAGTTTACTTTTTTAGGTTAGGCAGTCCCATGTTGTGTCATGTTATTGTACATCTAATGACATCATTGATATACAAAACTCGAATCAATATCAGTATCTGCGCAACTGCGCACCTACCTCTCCCCTAACCCAACATGCTATGATAAGTTAATAAGTTAGTGTTACTGTTGGGTTAGGGGAGGGGTAGGTGCGCAGTTGCCCAGATACTGATATTGATCCCAAACCTCTATCACGTTTGAGACGAAATCAAAATGGAAATGTTTCTTTCAATAATACAACGTAGCTAACGGCTTAAACAAACCTTTGTGGCGGTTGTAATTGCTGTTAGGTTTGTTTTCAATTCTCCTTTCTGATAAATATATTACAAAAATGTTAATACACAATAAAAATAAAAAATAAGAGAATTTCATTTTTTATCTGTAAGAGGATACAATAGTTTAGTGTGAGTGTATACAAGCCACTAGGAGAGCGAACATACCATCCTACAACATGTAAACGAGTGTCAGTGATATCATCACTAATGTGTCAGTGTCGAGTATCGTAACCGAATGAGGTCACTTACGTCCTTTAATTCTAAACTTTCCAATTCTTTAGAGGCCGTCTGAACTATCCTACAGTGAAGCAAAACAAATATTTAGCAGTTAGTGTTGCTGGCTCTAAATTCAGAATTTGACAGTCGATATTATCGGCAACTCGGATTTTTGTATGAGTTGATGTGATTTATACATTTGATATCCCAGTTGCCAAGGGAAAATACTCAGACGCGACAATTACAATGTGAGAAACGAATAAATCAATCAGCCATTCAACTTATTGAATTGGTGGGTTAAAACCTTGACCAAGTTGTCGAGAACAAATTATTATCTGATTTTGGTTTGATGCTGAATCTGGTAAATTATACAATTTTGCCAATATCCTTTACCTTTCCACTTCTTCTAAATCAGAATCGCTGATAACTTCCTGTGAAAATGGAACAATTTTCCATTACTGAGTATACATAACGGCCACCCTCGGGACTTGAAGAACTGAATGCTTAATACATTGGGTTACTAAAAATACTCACTGGGCGTGGTTTAATGTTAATTTTTATGGCGTATCTACAAAAACGCGTCATGCAAGTAAACAGTAGGACAATCAACGCTCTTTCAAGTGATTAATACTTAAAACAACGTTTAGTGCCAACTTGTAGCTTAACGGTACAATCTACATAACATTGTGTAAAAGTACTGTGCAATAAATTGCCCTCTTCGTCCATGGTATTCAGTACTGTATTTCTATGACTTACAATTTACAACAAAATATCTTATTCCGTCATTTTATCTCATTCCATCATGGTTGTTACGTTCAATTTCATGGTTGTGGCGTTCAGGGTGGCCGCTTTATACAGGCGCAAAACGTCACAAAATAACACTGCTACAGTGTGGCGGCGGCCGCCTGAAAGAGGGTGGTCCCCCTAAAACGGGTGATAAACACAGGGCACGTTAATTTTTACGGGTGAAAAATCGGGACTTTGAAAACTCGCCGCTCAGTACAGGTTGGCCGCCTAATACAGGGTCGTTATAGACAGGTTGGACTGTATTTACCCATAGTCTGTGGTAGCGCTGGCCAATTAAACAGACTCGCAAGCAGGCGGCCCAAGTTTAACTTGCCTAAAGAATTGCGTTGGATGGCCAAACGGGATTTGAAATTTCTTCGCTGCCGGATGGACACAAGTCGTAAAAAAACATTTGAAGTTAGACATATCCTGCATGTGTTTCATTGGCTAAGAACAGCTTAACGCATGGATATCATTTAAATTGAGTTGAATTGGGTTGGATGCATGGCCAAACGGCGAAAAATTAGCCTCGACTTGTGCGCAAATTTGATCTTGGCCAAAGAGAGTGCAAATCATCACGCAAGTGCACGCAAGGCCTGGCCAAACGGAGTATTTAGTAGACCCACGTTTTCAACTTGCTTCTGTTTTGTAATTTATAGCAGAATCCAAACATCCAGAAATAATTTTAAAATATTAACACCCTTTAGGAGTCAGAAGAACACACACTTCTGCTGATCGACATTTTCCTCTCCAAGAAACTACTGAGCTCAAACTTTAGAGAAACACAACTTGCACTCACCAGGTGAACTCTGTCACGTGATCGCCTTTCGCATGCTTCGAGTTCACTATGTATAAAGTATTTAAAAACAGACTATTACTGAAATAATTACAATTGACTAAAATTATTTTTAACTGTGCAGATAGTTCCATACCTCGATCTGTCTTTTGCCGGCATGTTGGAGGGCATTTCTTTGAGGCATTGCGTTAGTAAGTTAATAGGTTAGCGTTACTGTTGGGTTAGGGGAGGGGTAGGTGCGCAGTTGCCCAGATACTGATATTGATCCCCGAGTTATTTTCTCATTTCATTGTTTATCCTTCATTACTTATCATATTTATACAAATATGATTTCTTCAGTTAATTTGAAATGAACATATACTTACTCCCTGAAGCGGTGGTTTTGTTCCTGTAGTTGTTTTAACTCAGTCTGTTAGGCAGATAAAAGATGGTAAAACAGGTTGTTGTTATTGATGAATTTTAGGTAATACAAATCAAGATGACCTCCGAACCTTTTAGATCTACATTTGATTTCGTCGGTAAAGACGTTGGATATCTCGCCAACGTTTAAATTATTACAAGTCGATTAACAACTATAAAAATAAGCTTGACTAAGCTTGATTGAGCTTATGAGTTAACTACAAATAGTTTCAGTATTAGTTCAGTTTCGCACCTTAGCGTTGTCTCTCTGTGTGGTAATTTTCTGTAGATTATCGGCCATTTGTCTTTTGGTTTCGCTAAATGGAATTGAAAACAGTTATTAAACACTGATCGGGTCCGATTGAAAACTGCAATGGGGACCTATGCTCCGGTCAGAGCGAAGAGGACTAAGTAAACACTGAAGATACTTCACAACCGAGTTAAGTTGTAGAAGTTAGAGATGCGGTAACTCAGCTTCCTTTATTATAAAATTACACGCTTAGAAGGATTCCAGGACTCCGAGATGCAATTCATATTCGCGAAATGTATACATGTATAAAAAACAAAATAAAAGTAAAGAACAAACAAACACAATCAAAAACACGAAAACAAAGTTATTTGATTAACGATAACCGAACCTCTCTACCGCGCATTTATCGAGTTTATTAATAACCATTATCATTCGTTCAAAATAGTTCCCGCTTCTGATTGTTTAAAACTACACGCATAATTCACCATAACCAGCTGCTGTTTTCCCTTTTTTTGAAAAGAATCTTTGTCATATTGAACCGATGACGTCAAAAGTGCAGCCCGCTGCAGATTATTGAACCGTTGACCGAGAAAACCTGGGGACGAGGTTGTGTTATTTTTGGTGAGCGAAAAAAACATAGAGTGAAATGGAGAACTCCTGACGAGGGGGGAAATATTTTGAATTTATTTTTTTCTCAAGCATCTGAGCGGGCCGGATGCCTAAATCCTCGAATTTGATTGGCTAATCTTACACACGTGACCGGTCCAGCTTTTTACGATACGGCCCACGGGCCGGATTTTTTCCCGCTGCCTGCCCCACTGCCTAAATTTCGCTCCTAAAAGTTAGCGGTAATCGGCAATCTTTTGCCTTTTTTACACATCCATCGACGATTAGTCACCACAAGTTTATCTCGGTTCTCTTTGAAATGTCAAGGAAAGTCACTGTAAGTAAATTGAGTTGAGTGTTTTGAAGTTGTGAAAGTTTGCTTGGTTGTTTGTAGCTTGGCGCTGTAATGGCGCTTAATCCTGTGTTTCCCTCGCCGTAGAATTTGAGTCAAATTCAGTCAAGTTTACGTTTTTGATCGTTGCTGTATTCAGGAGAATTTCTGTAGAATACACTTAATGAATTTCCTCGCTTTCTGCTATTCAATTTATGGTAGAAAAGTCTGATTTCAGTCAAGTGATTTTTAAAAGTGACGACTGACAGACATTGTTTTTGTAGTAAAACTTCAAACTTCGCACGAAATTTCACACCGGAAAAACAATTTTGGAAAACTTAACTGGTTAAATAAATGCAACTAACATAAAGTAGTTCGGAAACTATATGTTCTTTAATACATCTTTCTTGGCCTACTACCTGAATTATTCGCTCGTTGCCAAGATTTTTTACAAATCGTTAGTAGACGGCGCGCAAGCCGATTCAATGACAATTAGAGTTGCGTAAACAAACCCATTAGTACTCTGTAAAACCAATTCACTGCAGGAAAAAAATAAACATGTTATTTACCGGGCTAGGTCGGTCCGTATGGGAAAAACTGTGCCCTTGGTCTTGAGTACGGCCCTCGGCCTTCGGCCTCGGGCCGTACTCAAGACCTCGGGCACAGTTTTTTCCCATACGGACCTCCCGCCCGGTAAATAACATATATGAATAACAAAGCAATATTTGAATTCGGCGTTCGTAGGATATGAAGAATTCTGCAGATCTCGGAGGATGTTATCCATTTCGGTCTTCGGCCTCTGTGGATAACACCCTCCTTGATCAGTCTGCAGAATTCGTCATATCCATTCAATAATTGCTAATTGTTTAAGGTTTTCTTATATTGCAACTTCTTATAAACGAAGATAATTTTATTGAGCAGTGTACGTACATACAAGATATACCGGTTATCACTAAAGTTAAAGTTAATCATTTGGTTTACAGACCTATTTGAAATAGGTCTGTAAACCAGGTGATTAACTTTAACGTCAACTGTCGACTTTTAAGTTAATCACTTGGTTCACTTCAGTCCTTTTTACTTACTCAAAGTAGGCCTGTATGTTGACAAGCTTCCTGCTCTGAGATTCTACAGCCTTGGTTAAAGCCTTTTCAAAATAATTGAAACAAAAAATTTCAGGAAAAGAGCTTAGTTAAGTTGGTCAATGTGGCCGCTGTTTGGGTCGTATCATATCGGGTAAACAAGCTCCTAACAAGTTGAAAATCAACCAGTTTTAACTTTATTTGATGTTGAACAAAAACCTTACCCTGTTTTCTTCTTCCATATTGTTACAAAGCTTTCCAACCTCTTCTTGAGACATATGTTTATCTGGATTCATGAATTCCGAAGAAAAGAAGGAAGGAACATCAAGCAAATAATGCAAGTAGCGAATCTACATTTGACATAAGTAGATCTCAAACCGTTCAATTTCAATTGAGAGAAAATGATATTGCGATGGACGCGCTAAAACAGAGAATAAAAGGAAAAGAATCAGAATTTGGCTGATTTTTGCGCGGTTTTGTTATAATTTGAGTGCCTGTGTGACTGTGGATATGGGACATAACTGAACTCCCTACTGGAAAGGGAATTATCTTTAAGTATTTATGATTCTTTTATCATTCATCCAGTGACGCGTTTACAATTCAAGTAAGGCCAAATCTTGATAGGTTGCTTTTGCAGTGAAAGTGGTTGGCCATTAGGCTCTGCTCCGACAACGCCTACCTGAGGTTTTGAATGCCAACTTTACACCAATCAGTTTTAATGAATTCTGAATTTTTTTTGGTTACTTACTACTAATGTTTGGTCGCGCGTACAGTTACCATTTTAACAGAAGAGCACGATTAACGGTCATTTGCGAACCTTGGTTCAGGCAACATAATAGAATTTAAAATTATCTAGAATGAAGGCCGTAAAACACCAGAAGAGTGTCATGTTGATCATTTTTAAACGCTGGAAAACCAGTCAAAATGCACACACCAAGCAGAAATAAATATACTTTCTTTTCTATTTTTGTCCGCAAATCTTTTTTCCGTTTCAGATTTAGTTCCGGGCTTTTCCTCGAATAGTCCAATTTCACCTTGGTCAGTTTGTTCTTCAATTTTACTCGCAGTTTAGAATACTTTAGATGTTCCTCATTTTCTTCTTAATTTCACTTTCAACAATAAATCCGCAAGATGAACAATAGCTGATCAGCGTGAGACAAAAAGAAAAATACTTTAAAATCTTTCTGTAAACCTCCTATAAGCGCTATCATGAAAAATTCATTTATGTTTATATTAACTGACCTGCATGTTCCGGTTCCATTGCTCGGTTCACGGTTTTTCAGATTATGACTTCCTTTTTTATGCTGGATGAATCTACTGTGTTAAACGCGCTTTGCAAGTTTTGAGTAAACGTTGCGACACAATTGACGTTCACGTCATTCTCTCTCAAAGACTTTTCAGCGCGCGCTTAGTCCAGTCCCTGGACTCTCCTTTCTTCCCGCCGCCTATATAGGGGCGATAGGGGCTGAACCCGGGCGGACGAAAGAAGAGTCCAGGATAACTTGCATGCGCATGCTCAGAACGCCGCCATTTTTTCCCCCCAAATCGGGGGAAAAACCATATTTGGAAGAACTTTCCAGATTTCGCTTGTGGCGCGATTTTCTGAATAACAATATACAAGCAACAATTTCTGCATTCAGATTGGTTAAAAACATGTCAATTAAACCTACATCAGTGGAATTTCACCAGTGCCACGGTAAACCACAGTCGATTTGTTTTTTACCACAATAATATCAAAGATAACGAAAGAAATCTTTGCTAAGATTTGTTGACAATTGAAAACACCGACTCGGGCTTGAAGTGCACGCGCTGCATTATGCAAATGAGCTACTTGTACGCGTCAGACTTTCCTTTCAAAAACTTTTCCAAACTCGCTCAACATGCAGAAAGGATACGAAAAAAATGTTTGGGAAAAGAGTAATGACGCGTACTCGTTCTTGATAAGAGTACAGACCATGATAAAATTTTATGTTTTTATGTTTTGTACCACAACATCAACGTCAAAGAACTTGATGTATTTTTTTTCAGAGCGCGAGCTGAAAAAGGCATTGCGCGACACATTGACGCAAGCGGCGTGGTTGGGACCTGGTAATTTTTTATTGGTTCGTTCTGAGCATGCGCATGCAAGTTATCCTGGACTCTTCTTTCGCCCGCCCGGGTTCAGCCCTATAGGCGGCGGGAATAAAGGAGAGTTCAGGGACTGGACTAGCGCGCGCTATAAACTCTTAGAGCAATGTTCATTTAAGGTGGCTCAATAGGGTTATGCAAGATTACGAAGCGCGCGCCAGTGGCCTCAATCGAAAGTTAATATTCTCGTTCTTTTTGCTATTTTCCTAATCAAAGCTACTGAAACATAACAAACAAGAGCCAAAATTTGCTGTTCAACAGTCACCTCTGATATCAAGGCTTTTAGTCTCAAATTAAAACTACTCAAACATCGCCATTTTTTGACGTCTGTTTGGCTTTGATTTCAATTTTCTTCAATTTCCTTCGGTAAAATTTTCTGATATGCTCAAACCAGGTAGAGTCTGGCGAGAAGAAACTTTTAAAATCGAAAAAAGTAGGGGTTGTCAAGGTAGTTTTTTCGTTTTTAGCATTTTTGTGTTTTTTGTGGCTGAGCGAAAACCTTGTCTTACAAATTTTTCTGATAAATTGAAAGCAAGAAAAGCTAATAAGGAATAACTTCTCTGCCAAATCTTAAGGAATTTCACCGAAGGAAATTCGAGAAATCTGATAAGGATTTTTCTATTTTTTCACCTCAATGGCAATAACGTCATCAGAATAGGAACTCGCCAAGATCGCTATGTGAGCATGCGCGAATTTTCGAACCACGCGGTTTTGTCGATGAGCGACTCGACAATGGCGGTCTCATCAAAATACACACAAGACCTTTCCGTCCAAATCATTTTCTTTACGTTTTCTTTTAAATGGTTTCTATGTTTCTACTTTTGGGCTGTTATTTGAGCTATACTGTTGACTTGTTCACTTCTTTGCATGAGCTTGCGTCAGCTAGCGCGCGCACATTACTGAAGCTCGCATCATCGGTGCGCGCGCTCTTAAAACCCTATTGAGCCACCTTAAGGAGGCTCGAAAGGGTTTTTAGCTGCACGCGCGCGCGCAATCTACACACGCCATAACTAAGATGCATCCGTCAGCTGAATCAGTATTAAAATCAGCACACCGGAAGTTAATGCTGCGTAAAATCGCGCGAACCGGAAATAAAATCTGCGGAAAACATTTGTTTTTAGCTCGAAAGTTCGCTCGGTGACCTATCTTGATTTTTTGCATACACGCACCATTCGCGATGGCACTTCAGATATAAAAGTTTCGGGGAAAATTATCTAGTGGAATTTTCTGTAAGCCATAAAACACGTTTTCTTTAAAAATATTTAATTCTACTAGATAAAATTTTTCCATACTGTCTGAAAAGTTAAAGAATTTAGGGAACTTTCCAACAAAGAGATAAAAATGGTAGGTCACCGAATTAGTTTCTCAGATAATTTACAAAAATTGAAATTTAGAGAACCCTTTTGTGGACCTCTTGCGTTGCCATGGTAACTGATATGACGTCACAAGTACCCTTAAAGTATAGCCCAACAATAGAGTTGCAAGGAGACATATAGTTTGCCCACACCATTAAACATCCTTTTTTTGTAATCTTCCATCGTTTCACAAGCAATATAGCAACGAAAAACCCTTTCGAGCCTCCTTAAGGACGTTCGCGCCCATTGCTACTGCGCATCTCTAGTGCGCACGCTATTCATTGGTCACGCGCGTGCCACGTCATTTTCAAGCGCGCGCACGGAGTCAAAAACTCAACAAAATATAGAGCTGATAACCTTTGCGTTAACTTTGTGCGCGAATATTTTTGTTGGATGCTCGGTGACCCCCAATTTTTATTCAGTAGATCACTTCCTTTTCTGATTCTTTCCATAATACTAAAAAACAAAAAAATCTGTACGTGGGAAGTTTTAATTATTTCTCATATACTATTCAAATAGGCTCGAATTGGTACGTGGATACAGGTGTGCGTAACTTAAAAGTTGTATTTTTTTAAGGCTAATTCTAGCTGATTTAATGATATATATATATATATATATATGTAGCAAAGATCTATCAAATAGGCCTATATATGCTGGTTTAAACACACATAACTTAGATATGATTCTTCAACTTAAATATATGCCGATAGTAATGAATCCGGCCAGAATTGCCTCGAATGACTGGAAATCCTAGAAATGCTATGGTCTGAGCTGCGCCATATCTTCAAAACGAGTTCGGTAACCCCCGATTTTTTTTTACGTTTTTAATCTAATCTTATCATTTTCTACATGCAGTCAAAGTTTTAAAAAAA
>JAHPZR010027540.1:2500-12524 GCA_019787425.1 Platygyra sinensis
CGATGTATTCACTTGTGATGTAGTCATGTAGATCGCGATCTGCGTCACAAGTGACCATATCGTGAGACAAATTAGCGAGAATACTTGATTATTATTGCACATCACACCATGAATAACAACAACCTTTTTTGCAACATTAAATTAAAAATGCTGAAAATGAGTTCAGTCTCTACTTGATCGGCGCCCGATCAATGATCTAAAATTGCTAAAATTGATCATGGCTTACAACACCTTCAAACCTACACAACTGACTGGGACTTCTGCATTCCCAATGTACCCATGCAATTTGTATTATTTACTTACTATTCAGGACTAAGCTGATTGCTCAGTTTTACTTTTTTCAGGTGTCTGCCAAAAAAGAATGTGGTTTTCCTTAAAACACACAAAACAGGCAGCAGCACAGTTACAAACATATTGAACCGGTTTGGCGAGAGGAACGGATTAGTTTTTGTCGTACCCACAGAAAGACAAAATCGTTTAGGATGGCCATGGTTTTTTCAAGAGGAACACATGATTCATTACAACAACACAAAGCCCAACATGCTTTGCAGTCATGCGCGCTACAACCGTGAAGTCCTGGACCGAGTCATGCCTAACGACACTATATACGTGACGATTCTGCGCGACCCAGTCTCCCATTTTGAATCCACATTCTCGTATATGACGTTTGGTGAAATACTGGGCATTTCCAATGAAACAGACCCCTTAAAGGCATTCTTCGAAAATCCGAAAGATGTTTTAGTTAACTATCTACTTACTCAAGACTTGAGGATAAACAGCGATCGTTTGAAGCTTGTTCGAAATGGAATGTTCTTCGATTTAGGTCTGGAATCTAAAGACTTCGACAACATGGAAAAGGTTCAGCGAAATATCAGAAGACTTGATCAAGAATTTCATTTCGTCATGATAATGGAGTATTTTGACGAGTCCCTGATCATGCTAAAGAATCTTCTCTGCTGGGAAATTGACGATATTGTTTACTTTCATCACAATCAAAGACGCAAGGCACAAAAAAGAAACGTCACATCTGATCTGGTCACTCAGATTCAGCAATGGAGTAGTGCTGATAAAGCTTTGTATGATTATTTCAGAGACGCGTTCTTGCAGAAACTTAGAGAACAAACGAAAGATTTCTCTCGTGATATCACTGATTTGAGGACAAGAAACGCAGTCTTACGAGAGATTTGCTTAAACACTTCGTCAGGAAGCGATGAAGGTTACCAGGATGTCGATATTACGGAATTTAAAATAAACGATAATCTGAGCCAGCCACTGAAGACAATGTGCAGTAAGATGACTTGGAATGAAGTCAAATATCTTGGATATTTGAGATATAAACAAAGAAAGCTGTTATCGGTACCCGTTTCAAACACTCCAAGAACGCTGTGGAATTATCTTCGGACATGGGTACCATTTGTATAATGTATGAAATACAGTCTAAGTAACAATTGTTAAACTATAGGTCAAGCGAACTGCCAGCAGAAGCAAATCGAAGAGTTATAAGCTTCTGCCGTCAGACAGGCAACGGTAGGTGCACGTGTGCGCTGGTTTAGCCTCAACCCACCCTCTTTCAGGCGCCTGGAAGAGGTTAGCCACAACTAAGCTGGGCTCAGTTAGTTGGGGCGCAACGTAAAAAAATGGTCCACGTAAAAATAAGGGAAAAGGGCGGCGTGGGTAGGCGTTGCCTTCCGCAGTTTTTTCGTGGTGCGACTCAACTAACTTGAACGCCCGGAAGAGGCTATCACTTGTTTTAATCGATTGCTCATCGTTGTTTCTTGAAGGTGTTACAAAGAACTGTGCACGTGAAAGAAACTTGCACGTAAAATAAAAGCGAGAGTGTTTCTTCGTGACTGAACGTGTTGGAGTAATAAATGTCAATATCACCAAACTAATGAACTAATGCAAATCCTGTATTTTAATTGGCTACGCTACAAGAAGACTATTAGTAATAGTCCTCGAGTAGCGAACTTCGCCCGCTCTCTTCTCCCTTCATTCCCAAATAAATATTTCTTCCACTTTATTACTGCCCTTTCTGTCCAACTTTTTGGGTCATTCAATAGCCCATTCGGCTTCGCCTCATGGGCTATTGACCTTGCGGGCTACGGGTCTTATTATTAAATAGTCACTGTTCTGTTCAGTACTTGCCTTGTAACATTCGGCTAAAATTAGTCAAGGGCAGATGTTCAGTGTTTGAAATACAAAAGTCATGAATACTGTCCCATCGAAATGGTTGTGCAATAGCTAAGAAAATACCCCAAACAGTGTCGCAAAAATATTTTCTTTGTTAATCTTTCAAATTCAAGTTAATTTACAACAGATTCTGTTGCATGTTATTCACGGGAAAAGGAACTACAACCTAGATGATTTTCAAATGAAGCACTGACTCAATTGTAGAACGTTCCTTTTATTTACAACACCCAAACAAACTACCACTATTGAGTCTATTAATGAATGTCATATGGATTTAAGAACATGGCTAAACGATAAAAAAGAAAACAGGTTGCATCAATAGCTGCGCTTTCTGTAATAACTATTTTCATGGATACAAAATAGACCTGCTTACAAGATAGTCTTGCAGACATTAAAAAAAGAGAAATTTTTATGGTAACACCTCAGATCCAGATATTGAATCGTGTACGAGGTAACGGCAAGCGTGACTGATATCACATTTAAATAGAATTGGCAATTTCAACTTGGCCGAAAACTCCTGAAAACGGCACTGATCCTGTTTCCTGCGAGTCGAACGTCTCTGTTGGGATAAAATCAAGCAAATTTCTCGAGTCCTCTTCTTCATCGTCCGAGTCTCTTAAAGACTGAGCCTCATCGTTGGAATACGCACGCGCAGATGATACGATAGACGAAGTTGTTTCTTCTTCCTCTTCGGACTCAGAAATGTTCGATTCCAGGCCTGCCTCTCTGGCCTCGTTTTGACTACTAGCGTTGGCGACCATGGAAGCCAGTGAAGCGTTAAAATTGAGAGGGACTGAGGATGAACGCTTGATGTCCGGGGAGTAGTGGGCTGAGGAAGGCTGAAAGCTAGCCGAGACCGTTTGCCTAGGATAAAAATAAATAATGGTGGAAGAATATTACTTGATTAATAAATACCCAGTATAATAAGTCGTAGAACTGGGGATTTGTTTGAACATCTTGCTAAACTTTTTCCTTGCAGGTGTTGTGATACCGCGCTCAAGTAGGCAGGCTATAAGAATGAAATCTGTGGAGGCGAATGATGACAAAAATGTCTGAAAAGAAAAAGGAACTTGAATGAGAGCCTTTTCGTATCGTAAATCTCACCATCCTACCGTTCTTGACACGTGGTGGGGATGGGACGGGAATCATAAGAGAGGGAGCTGTCTTTTGCAGGCCCAGTCTCTGAGAAGTAAAAGCATGCATGTTCTACAATTTACGGATTTGGCTAAGCTCACTAGTGATCGCTTGGCTACCTTGAGTTAATAAACTGCTCCAGCGAAACCTGATGAATTCCAGCCACTGCTGCTTTAGCTTTTGTCTGTCGACGTTTTAGCGATAGAATTTCCTGCAAAAAATGAAATATGACATAGGTTTAGCACTAATGGTTAGTGCATTAACATGATACTCTGGATTAAGTGGCCTGGGTTCGGGTCCTGGTTCTTGGTCAAAACACGTGACTCTCACGTGCCTCTTTCCACCCAGGTGTGTAAATAGGGAGTGGTTAACTGACAAGAAGAGCGGCTAAGCCCGAAACTTCATCTACCGAACATAACACACTTGCATCAAATCACTTTAATTTCACCTTTCAATGCATGATAGCCGGCTTTTTGTTTACTGTAAGAGTGTGTTGTTGACTGCACGAGTGAGAATCTTACTCCCAGTTCCATCACACTTACCACCGGTGTCTTTTGTTGTACCAATTTAACTCCCTTAGGAGGGATAGTCGATGAATCAGACCGTCGTGACCAGGTCCTTACAGCCATGTTAACAGTCATACTTGTTGTTTGACTAGTGCCTGATTTCGCACCCTGCTGAAGGGTATCCTCTGATTGGCTGGTATCTACTGACGTCATACTATCACTAAATAGCTCAGATTGTACTGTGGAGGGTGGCGACATCCCAAGGTATTCCATGATAAGGCGTTTAAGGCGCTTGTAAGCGTCACTAAGATCTTCTGTTATGGTGAAAGAATAAAAGATTCACGTATGAAAAGCTAAGTCTTGTTCCACCAATCTGATTTTTACGATCCCTGCTATTTCCCCTGCAATGTTCATAGCAGATTTTTTATTCTCTCACAAACTTAGTTTTCTTTGAAGTAATAAAAGGAAGATAAAAATCAATTCCAGCTGCGATACAAGCCTTTAAGTCTGAGACACAACTACTTGTAAGACAATCATTTTAACGTTTTAAACTCAATCCCTGTACCTACAGGAACTCTTATTCGGCTATAGCATTCAACAAAACATCTTGAGCACAAAACGAGAATTTCCCCACAAAGTAATTCTGTTTTATGTAAAAGGAATAATGGCTTATGCTCTGGGAAGAGTTGACACTGAGATACAACAGAAATAGGATGAGAGGGACAACTACTCTGCTGTTTTTCTGCCATTGGTTGCAGTTCTTGTATCTACCGCGTGTTTTAAACAGCATTGAATGTTGACTTGGTGAGCTTTGTTTGATGTCTTACCGCTGTTAATAGCCATATCAAAGAAGCCTGGGTTTTGTCTGTTATGTTTCAGACACAACTCAGCTCGATCTAATGACTGAAGTAACTGAGGCTCTGCATAATCCCCACGCTCCCGAAGACGAGCTTCATGAATCTAACAAAATAAAAGTAAAATACTTGAAATACTAATAAACTTAGACCCCTAGGGTAAGTCAGTGGATTCCATTTCTGTGGTTACTTTTTCGATACCGTTGATATTTACCTCCATCTGCAGCCGAGTTGGCTTGAATGATCAGTATCTGGACTACATGTAATACATACCTCTTACTAACCGAGTTCGAGGTCCGTACCGTAAGTTACGGGCCGAGTTTTTCCCCCTTCGATTTATGGCCCAAGGCTATAAATCGTAGGGGAAAACCCGGATCCATAACTTACGGTATGGACCGAGAAGACAAGGTTAGTAACGTATTTATTATATCTCTATTGTGTGTCTGAAGGCAACGATTTCCATTCATGAGGAACGGCTTGAAAATTCTGAAGCAGGTCGAAAGCAAAAACGAATCAGTTTGATATCGTTTTTACGTCGTTAGCACTCTTTAGTACACAATTTAGAGTAAAAGAAAGTTTTAAACTTTTATTTGCTATATAAGTAGAGAAAATTTGGCGATATAAATCACGCAACAGTTTACCAACAAAAAGCTTTAAATTTGAGCGGGCTGTGCAGGAGAGTACGGCCTGCTAAATTGACCAATCACAGCGCGCGTACTAACTTAGAGATTAATAAAATATGGTTTAAAATTGCAATATGTTATCTTACCTCTCTTGATACGGGCACCACCAAAACATATCTGGGTTCAAAATAAGTGTTCTTTAAACTTAACACTCCCTGAAAAACCGAAAAGAAGTCTTAATGGTTGCCATTTCAAGCGATATCACATACGAGAGTAAAGTTAAAAGTTTTACACATTATTTACCAACCTCTAAGTCCATGTGGAAAACCGCGGCAAGCCCCTCACGGGCCACATTTTCCACGGCCTCTCTCGTGACACCATACCAGTTCCCCGCCAGCTGGCACGTCTGCAAGAACTTACCCTGTAAATAGAAACATACAAGTGTTGGTTGGTAACATCGAGCTTCAGGATGCGACTCTACATTTTTTTTTTTGTTTTAAAAAAACAGTGAAGACCTTGAGCCCAGGTAATTCAGTAATTCGTCACTGTAATCGTTCGGTTGAGGACAGTGTGAAAAAGAACTGTTGCTGGTGGCCGAAGTTTTGACAAGTTAAGAGGAAGCAAATATCCTGGGTTATTTATATATAGCTAAATTTTCTAACAGATGGTCACGTATACACATTTATCATATTTCTCAGTTAGTACGCACGCTGTGATTGGTCAATTTAACTGGCCGTACCCTCCTGCACGGCCCGATAAAATTTAACGTTTTCTGTGATTTATCGCCAAATGTTCTTAACTTAAAAAGCAAGTAAAAGTTTAAAACTTTCTTTTACTCTAATTTGTGTATTAAAGCTTGCTAACGACTTAAAACAAAATTAAATTGACTCGTAATAGAAATCGTTCCCGAACCCGTCAGACACACAATAGAGATATAATAAATATCTTACTATATGTAACCTCGTCGTCTTGGTCCGTACTGTAAGTACGGATCCCCGTTTTTTCCCCACGATTTATGACCAGCGCGCTTCGCGCTTGGGCCATACAAAAACTCGATGCGTAACTTACGGTACGAGCCTCGACCCTGGTTGGAAAGAGATATGCATGCAAGTTACTTTTGAAGGAGTTTTGCAATTGCCTGCAGGACACATGTACTTTGGAAAGTTTGTGGCGCGTTAAACCAAATGTTACACAGTTTTACCATCACAACTCCTTGTTCAAACTCCTCTTGAGTCACAAAATAGTAATCTTCAAGGTTTTCTTCTTTCTTTCGAGGCGTTCTTGTGGTGTGACTGATACTAATAAAAATTAGGACAGAAGGTTTTAAATCATTCTTTCTGTACAGTAACTATCTTAGTTAGAAATGAGAGATACACCAAGTCAAAGGATTATACTATGTAATCCTAACCATTTCAAGACTTACCCAAATCCAAAAAAGTCTGGAAACTCCTGGCACAGTCTCCGCGCCAGATATCGCTTGCCTGATCCAGGCGGTCCACACAAGATTAACATAGGATATGGTGTGTCCACACTTGGAAGGGTGCTGAAAGAAACAGGTCATCTTGAGTGATTTTCCTGCTTTATATATTTTGAATTAATCACACTTGATTTATTAGCTCTCAAGCCACTCCAGTTCAGCATTCAAGGAAGTTGGTTTTTTTGGGCAAATTACGCGCAAAAGGAAAAGTAAAAACATAATAAACACCCTCCATTTTCCCCGCTGTTATCATCATACATGTGACTAGCTAGCAGGTTTCATTTATTCCTTACCTATCGTGAATTCTCGTCGGCTGAAGAAGCGACTTTGTCACGTGAAACATGTGATCACGTGCTGCGATAACCTCTGCAGGAGGGTTAAACATGTTGATGGCTGAAACCTGTGAAGTTCAATTAAAGATTTGAATTATCACACAGAAACTTACCAAAGGAATACCACTAGGGCTTAAATGTTTAACGAGAAGGCTGAAGCAAATTTGCCATCTGCAAGATCATCCATGGGATCCCATGACAGTGACTGCAAGTGTCCAAACTTTGGCTGAACTCAAATCATGTCTAATGTTCGTGGTTAACTGAATAAGAAGACAATGGACTTCTTTACGAGTGTATTTTTTACTTTTTCCTCAACCGACACTTTAGAACGATCTAGTTCCGTCAGGCTTTGTATTCTGAACAGCAAGGAAAGTCTGTAATCTGGCATACCCTGAAAAAAATAAGGAAATTAAAACATAATGAGAATCAATCAATCAATCAATGTAAGACTGTGATTCACAAATGAGTGTTGTAAAACCAAAACCAAACCAATCACTTACCAATCTCAAACCGTAGTAAAACAAAAACAAAAACCAAAGTTTGAAGGAAGGCGAGTTTCTAAGGAGACTGTGGTACTGCGTCGGTGAGGAGTATTCAAAAGTAATCATTAATTACTTTGGTTTTGCAAGATAATTTGGTTTTATCAACTGAGTTGATTAGGTGAATTGACCAACGTAAAGAGATTTAAAAGTTGACGTTTTGAGCGTTAGCATTCGCTAGCATTCGTTAGCATTGCGTTAGCATTCGTTAGCATTCAAGCAATGGATTCGTTCTAATGAAGTGCTAATACAGGGAGAGGTAGAAAATAAAAAAAATGGACACAAAGCCTTGAAGACGGTTTCTTCATTTACAAACTATAAAGCAAAATATTTAGTTGTCTTTATTGAATAAACTGACTTCAAAAATACAGTCAACTCTCCGCTAACGGACACTCTCGTAAGCGGACAGCTCTACTTACGGACGGCTTTTTAAATCCCCGTTTTTACCTCTCAGTCAAACTTTCTATTTACACATTCCCGTAAACGGACACTCTCTCGTATGCGGACGCGGACACTTTTGAAAATGAAAATTGGATTTTTCTTTTGTTTACGCTCTCTCGTAGCGGACACACCATGTACGTAATTGACTCTTGGCAATGAAATTTGTCTGTAATTTGCAATAAATCAACAAAAATATGACCTTTAACAGAGCAACAGAACAGCGGGGATCGCTTTTTACAAATTTCAATTTGTCCGCGGCAAAGCAAGCTGTCCGTTCGTTTGACATTAGAAGATTATGTTTTTAAAAGCACCAAAGTCATTATAGACGCAACAATAAGTCCGTTGAAGTTTTATAAGAGAGTTAGTTTTAAGAAGCACCAAAGTTACATTTATAGACGGCAACAATAAGTCCCGTTGAATGTTTTGTTAGAAGAGTTATGTTTTTAAGAAACACCAGAGTTACATATATGCACGGCAGCAATAAGTCCCGTTGAACGTTTTGTTAGAAGAGTTATGTTTTTAAGAAGCACCAGAGTTACATATATGGACGGCAGCAATAAGTCCCGTTGAACGGTTTGTTAAATGTAGAAGAAATATATATATATTTTTTCGAGTTTTTAACATTTGACATCAATAAAGAGTTTCTCTTTATATCTTCAGTTGCTATTTTTGTCTACGCAATAAAACACAATTAACACCCGCTAATTAACTCTCCCGTAAGCGGACATCCACCCTATTTTTTCTTTGGTGTCCGCTTACGGGAATAATTCTCGTAAGCGGACAGCTCTACTAACGGACACGTTTTTCAATTCCCGAGGGTGTCCGCTTACGAGAGAGTTGACTGTAACCTGGATCGATTTCCAAGCAAGTTAAGGTTCCGTACAAACCCAGTTCCCGGATGTACCTCACTTCAGCAATATCAATTATCTGAAGAGAAAAGAGCTTTTAATGAAAACGGACCTGCTGTAGTCGCAAGTGGACGCAGTTGAACTTGCGTAGGGACTTGCGTTGGATGGCCAAACGGACTCGCACGTTTCCGCGTATACAACACAAGTCGCAAAAAAAAAAAACATTTTTAAGGCAGACTATCCTCTATTTCATTGGCTATTAAATAATAGGTTATGGACGTCATTCAACATGCCGTGTTGCACTTGGGTTGGTTTGACTTTGCGTGCAAATTTTGATCTCGCACCGAAAGTAACCGCAAAGTCATCGCGGCAAGTCGAACGCAATGTGCAAACGCCAAGGCCTGGCCAAACGGAGTCGCAGTAGACTCCAAGTTTTTTCAACTTACGTCTACTTGCGACTCCGTTTGGCCGGGGCTTAAAAGCTTTTTTCAAACTGCTGGTTTTATAGCCTCGTTCTCACGAGGCTGCACTGGTAACCAACTGTTGTCACTTGGAGACGTTTGGAGTATTCATTTGAAACATAGTTGGAAAATTATAATCACTTCTTAGCTTGGCAGCCACATCCGAGATTGCTTTTAATGACCGTTCTGCGGAGGCGATACTGAGGTGGGTTTTTTGAACTGGAATTAGTTTTATTTTAAAAAGCCTTAATCATACTTTCTATGTAGATGAGTAATGTCATTTTTGAGCACAAGGGTCGGATAAAATGAGCTGTGTAACGCTTTGAACCTTTTGAAGAATTTTGGCCTCTTCACTTTTTCAAATTTGTTGTTTTGTAATCTGTGTGTAATGTTCTCTATTCTTGTCCCCGCTTTGGTATCATTCGCATCTTCTTGGCATTTTTCTATCTTTTTTACTTTCTATCTAATCTTAGTTTGCTATTTTCAGGTTCCCTTGAATTTAAAGATAATGTGCAGTTGATACTCCTCCACAGAAAGGATTGGAATTTCCTGGGGGGGGGGGGGGGGGGGAGGGGGGGGGGGCAGGATCAGTGTGCAGAGAATAGAGTGGTGGCTCGTG
>JAHPZR010027541.1:0-20836 GCA_019787425.1 Platygyra sinensis
CAATTTAGCTTAAAGTCTATTTAGACCATAAGAATCTTCCCTTAATTTTCTTTAATATGTATTATTGAGATTCCAAAGATAGACATCATTTCTTTCATTACGTATGTTATGTTGACTGAAAGTTTTTGATTTTGAACAGGTTTTTAATTGGCTACAGCAAGTTTATGGCGAGGATCCCATTCCTCAGTTTGAAATCAACAGCTTCACGTTGAGTGTCCTAGAGCAACTTGCCAGTAGAAATCTAGAACAGAACAAACATGCTGAAATTATCACCAAAGACTACATCCAAAAAACAGTGGAATACTCTGCTGAGGGTAAATGTTAATTTTGTGATCTTCATTTTGTTGATATACATGCTATAAATACATGTACTATGCATATTCTCATAGGCTTAAAGTAATTCTTTTCCTTTTTCTTTCAAGTGACCATAATTTTTTTTTGCTGGCAAATCAAAGAGATTGTCTATTAAAAGTTGATCCCACTTTTCACAAGTGATAGTCAAGTTGTCTGCAACTATTTTCCTTTAAGAATAATGTTCAACCACGCTATTTTGAACTCTCAGAGAAAACGAAAAAATAGTTTGAAATAACAGAGTTCAAAATAACTGACAGTGAATAGCTGGTGGACATATTCTAGGGAAATGGTTTGAGTTCAAAATAATAGGGAATTAAAAACAACTGAATTCCAACCAGCGGGGTCCAACTGTAGCAGAAATATTTCCACAGTTTGGTTTCATGTAATTTATAAAGTTCATAGTTTAAGAGATCTTACAGGTGTGAAACTACATGAAACTGTTTGTTGAAATTAAATAAACAATAGCCTCCATTTGGCGTGAAATATGCTAGGATATTTGCCTGCAGACATTATCTGTTCTGGGAAGCGAACAATTTTCTGAGAGTGTAGCTCGAGGAAAACTGTGAGCTTCAAGGAACAGATGATGTCCAAGGACAAATATCTGAGCATATTTTCACCCCGAATGGAGGCTATTGTGTTTAGTATCGTTCAAATCATTTTTGCGACGCGCACAGTTTTGAAAATTGGGGGATATTCTTCCAAGGATGTCCCCCAGTTTTGACTGGGGATTTTTCAGTCATGTGCAAAAATATTTGATGGATTATAATTATTATTATTATTTGCTTTGTTTTAATCAGTTGGAAGGCTAAGTAGGATAACAGAGCAAGTAGGTTTACCAGTATCCTGCATGTCACAGTCAGGACGAATGAGCTTGAAAACACTTGCATCTCTGGCCCAGTTGCTTGGAACTAAGAATTGTTCCACATCAAGGTATGCCTTATCAATTCTTCACACTAAATTATCAGAAGTATTCATTAACAACAAATTATAAACTAGGGTTGTGCAGGTAATTAACTCTACTCTTCCCTTGGTGCTAGAAGTTCTCCTTTGTTTAGTCTTTTGTTAGGAATTGCAGAACAAAGCCAAGCACTGTTTGCTGCAGTTGATACCAACACAGAAGAGAAACGACTTCTTTCCAGACTCTTGGTGAAGACCAAGAAAGCAAAAACTACTGCCTCTGACTTACAAAGGTATGCAGCTTCTGATTGTTCTTTTGCCTGCCTCAGGTAAATGAAACTTAACATGTTCTTTTGTAAAAGTTTCATGATACATGTACTAATTGATTGCACATTTTTAGATCTCTTGATGGTCTTCAGGATCAAGTAGCCTTACAGACTCCTCAGCTGAAGAAAAACTCTCAAGAAACTGAATTTGTGAAACTGAAGTGCAAAGAATATGCAAAAATCAACAAGGAACTTGAGGTTCAATTCAGTATTATAGTCTGATTGATAGTAGTATATTGATAAGCTACCAATTCCTTGTTACTTGGAGTATCGGTGTTTACTGTGAACTGTTGATGATTTACATTCTATTCTCTCTAAAGAAAACCTTGCAAAGTGTCATAAGTACAGTAACTATTTTTTCCTCTCAATTTTAATAGGCATATCAAAGTCAAGTTCAATTAGATTCTTCAATCTACCATGGATCTCTTGTAAAGAAAGCTGAGGTACACTGCTTTGTCCATCCATGAAATTCTCTCTTGAACAGTGACCCATCACGCTGGAGCTTATCCTGGTTTCTGTAGCAAAAAGTCACTACTCACCTGGAGTATTTCTGCTCCCCTCAGGATGGAATGGTAGTCCATCACAGGTTTACCCCCAGCATTAGGAGAGAGGCACTGTGAGAGTCAAGTGTCTTGCCCAAGAACAAAACACAATGTCCATGGCCAGGGCTCAAACCTGGACTGCTCAATACAAAGATAAGCACACTGACCAGAGACCACTGTGTTTCCCTTTCTGTGGCAGTATAAATCAGAGGTGTAGCCAGGAATTTTCAAAGGGGGTCACTGTGTCAAAGTTAGGGTACTCACCAGATTGTCATGTCGTTCTCGCGAACTTTTGTAGGTTAAATGCTTAAAAACAAAGGTCACAGACACATCAGGAGCCCCCCCCCTCCCCCTTGCTATGACCTGCAGTGGGTAACACTGTCTGGGGAAAAGGAGAGACTCTCAGATCAAAGTCACATGCATGTATACCTCAATATCAGTTTTATATGTACAGTATCTAGTCATCTAACTTGCCATGTATATATTTTTTTTATTTTAGGAAATTATGCTATTATGCATGCCTTGATCATAGGCCAAAAAGCAGACTGTTGATACCTCTGACCACCTCTTTTTTCATCTCTTTCGTTAAAATATTTACTATTATGACATTTAAAATAACTGGTTATACCTCTTGTTACTAGCTATTGCAACTTACAACAATTAGTGTATTTGACTTCAACGTTCTTTATATTGTGCACCATTTACAGAGTTTACATAGTACATGTAGTTAGAATAATTTGAAACTGATATACTTTTAAGTTCATTGAACATTTTTAAACTCTGTTATTAATTGCACTTTATTTATCTCCAGTCTTTTAGTTAGCCATTCTTGTTCTTTTCAGTTGATTGTTACATTTTGTTGTGTTCATAAGCACGATCCATTTGAATTTGTAGGAAGTAAGACTAATCAAAGAAAAGATGAAACCAATAAAAAGCAAGTTAGAAGGTTACCACAGCTTACCACCAGTAAGTGTTTCTTTTAAAACAATAACTATTTTGATTCATTAGAAAATGCTTGGGTGCCTTCCATCATGTCAAACCAACTTGTCAGAGATCAGTGGGAATACCCAAGGAAAATGGGATGAAATTTTCTAATTAAAACAAGCCAACCAATAGCAATCTTATGGCTCTTGCCATTTTTTTCCTTTTCTGAATTCCCTAATTAGGGCAAAGAGCTGGTTTGTCAAAAATGGAACAGCAAATTTCAGTTGGAATATTCTGACTGAAATAAGTGGATCACCTCTAGAGGTGATCCTAATTATTCTGGTCAGAAGATCAAGCTGTAACAAACCTTCCCAAAGCACCCCTTGTAACTGCATGTAAATCAGTCTTTAGATGATAATTAACAGTTATTCCAGCAGTGCGTGTTCAAATAATATGAGATCTATGTTATTATATGGCAAGGCAGTCTTGAGGAAAATCCGAGCGTTCTGATTGGTTCTTTCTTCGTCAGGATTTTGCCATACAGACCGTTTCCATGGAAATGGTCATAAGCTGCGTACTTTTTGTTTTCGAAAGCCGGCAAATTCAAAACAAGTATTTCCCAAGTGCCATATAATAAACTACTAGTCTTACTAAACCTACAATCATGGACAAAACTCTTGGGACAAATTTACATTTGTGGCGCTTTTTCACACGCGCCAAACAAACAGTCAGGCACGAATTCACCTACACTTGTTCAGCCCCTCCCCCCCTACAATGTTGGACAAGTGTACACGCTCTATTTCTCTAGATTTCAACATTGTATGGGGGGCGGAGGGGGGGAAAGCAACGCATTTTGAAACGGAAAACAGTGCTTTATTTAAAACTCCATTTTAAAAACACAGAAAATTAATGCAATTACACAGTCAAGTGTCCCAAGGAATTTTGTCCACAATTGTAGCTTGCTCAAGCCGTACTGGGGGGTATTGGTCCTCGGTCGGTTTTTGTATGGACTTCGCTGCACTCAGTCTGTACTGTCACGACCTTGGCCAATATTCCCCTGTACAGCCCTCGCGCACGGTTAGTAAGAGGTTAGTAGATAGCCAATCAAGGCTCATAGCCAAGAGTTGGTTATAATCATCTCATATCCAGCAGGCATGAGTGGAATAATTGTTTTATTAAAACAACCCCCAAAATATAGAAAACTCTAAAGCTAAAATAAACATGGGCTATTGGACAAATAATCATGCGTACATTTACCATATTTGTAGAGCATGGTATAATGGCTCATATACATTAATGCATTATCCAGTAACCGAATTTTCATAACATAACCATTATCTGTTTATGTTTATCTTATGACTCATTGAGAGAATTTTAATTCCAGTTTGAATATACAGTCAACAGTGTATCTCTTGGTATCTTTTTGTTATGTGTTTTAACAAATTTGGCATGATTATTTTTTTAAGGATATTTCTCAGGCTAGAGTTAAAGTTGAAGAAGCAAAGATGCAATTGGTATGTTTTATTGATCTTTGTTTCATTGTACATCATAAGCTTTAAAGGCTCATGTAAAACCAGCAGATAACTGATTGGTTTTTGTTGTGATGATAAAAAATTATTATTTTAACAAATTAATTGATATTAATGCTTCTATTTGCATTCTCAGGAACTCTTAGAGAAACAGCTCTCAGTCAGTATAGACACACTTCACTTGTGATATCTGTTGATGCGGTGCCTGTTGTAATTGTTGTCAAGTGTAACAGGATGAAAATAAACAATCTGCATCAAATCCTTCTGGAACATATCACCTTCGTAATGCGATGCTGGTTTAATATGGTACTAAGATGTGATTGAACCAAAAGAAGTTTCAGTGAGGGTTGTTAAAGCCAACGTGATGTGTCTTGATTACAACAATTTGGCATGCTGCTTAACAAGCAGCTTATGCCATTAAATTCTTCACTAGTCGTTAAATTGGAGTTCATCATGGATTTCCACATTGTACTAGTATTTACCAAGAATGACATCTGTTCCAGTGGTGTATCATGACTGTCTTAACAGATAAGCAAATCAGTGGTTATGTACCACAAAAAGTGCTGAACTCTGCAAGTTACCGATAGAGGATTATTGGTGACCACTGAACAGTGAACCTGACATTTAATGCATTAAGCATGTATAGCGAAATTGAAGTAGTTTGGACTTACATGTAGTTTGAGATGACTTGCAAAAAGGTTAAGCTTTGTGATATGTCTGATTCTAATGCCATGTCAGCTGTTACGTAGAAGAAGAATTGGTTTATTACCCCAGTCCAGTAAGACTTTTGAATATCAAGAACTCTGTTACAAATACCCATAAGTCTTGTGACAGTACAAGACAAACTTCTGAGCCAAATTTTCCGCATATTTATTCACAAACAATAACAAAATGTTCTCACACAGCTGTAGAATATTTCAACATATCAGTATCTCATTTAACAATATATTAGGTTATTATCAATACATGTAAATATCATACAAACTTTCAATAAGACAGCAGATATTGATATCTTAAAATTCAAAACACCTTTAGAAAAAAATTCCATTGTTTGTCCTAAATAAGTAATAAGTAAAAACCTAGTTCTGAAAATACACAGTTAAAGTTATCAAGTCTGATTTAAAAATATTGTTTAAAATGACCCTGCCCATGTTTTGACATTCATTTTTAGACAACATTCACCTTCTATTGTGGTTGTCAGAACCTTTCAAAGTAGCAATATATTATTTAAGCTGCCTACATTGTACAACAAAGAAATAATTAAAGACCATTGACATAAGCTTAAGTTAGTGCTGTTTTTTCCATATAAGGTCAACATGCATTGTAATGAAAACCCTGTGGCTGTAATAATTATATGTAGTTGCCTTGTTGAATTTTTGGTCATCTTTCTCAGAGTATTTGGAAGCCAACAAGGTGTACACAGGGGAACATTTTTAGACAAAGCATTTTAAACCACAGACATTCAGTTTACTGTTTATAAAAAACTGGGAAATAAAAATGCCTCCAAAAGTACAGTTAAAAAAGTCCTAACTAAAGGAATTAAACTTACAAATATTTTTCAATGTATGATTCAGTTTATAGTTCAAATCCTGGATAAAAATAATATGGCCTTGCAAAACATGTATCCAAATATTTATTGTTGAAGTTAAAATTCAAATAAAATGATAAAACAGTCAAATCTCCAAACATTGGCTTAAATGCAAGTAAACTCAATGTCTTTTCAAGTTGAAGTTTCAAAATCATGTAATCATTGTAACCGTGCCCAAGAATTCTAGCTGGTGTCTTCTTGCAATGCATGTTCACTAATAGTGCTCATCAAGTTGTAAAAGCACTAAGGACATTGAAATCCATTTTGGGGCGTACTTGACAAGTTCGTATTAAACAAAACCCCATGAAAAAAGCCTTAAGTTTCTTGTGTCCATTAGTTATTACGTTGTCGCCAAGTGACACTGACTGACCAGAAAAGACTCGCATCCCACACAAAAAAGTCAGATTAATAAGTGCAGTTCCTGTTTTTTTGATGGATAACTTTGAAACCATACCCAAGAAGGGTACTATTGCATCAGACATCCCCATTCTATCCTGGGTGATTTGGTGTCCATGTACAAGAAATGTATTACAGTGACTGTCATGGTTTATCTGTTTGGTATAACCAAGCACAGTTTTATGAAACAAATGCTTGTGTTTTCTGCTTCTGTCCCATCTGTTTCCCTGTTGATTTTGGAGTCCCCTTTGCTTTCCTTGCCTCTTTTGTCAGCCACCTCTTCAGGCATTGTTTCTCATGGATTGAAATTGATGCAGACCCATACTCTCGACCACAAAGATAACAAACAACCAAAGTGGGTTTACTTGGTGTAAAGCTTTCCTTTTCTTGTGGTTCATCTGCCAAACTGGATTCTTCACTATCAAACATTGTCAGCTCTGGTGCTAGTAGATCACCATAACTCCCACTTTTCTGTGGCATTAGAATTTCTTTGTTGTTATTCTCTTCAACATGATCAATTTTAATTGTGACAGGCAAGTGAATAGAGTTTCTTTTCTTTGACTGTTTCTCTTTCTGTAACTTCTCCTTAGCTTCTGACTTTTTCTGTGCCTCCCATTTTTTCAGACATTGTTTTTCATGGATTGGCAAAGAGTGTGTGGTAAACTGTTTACCACAAATATAACAAAGAACCATCTTTGACACTTGCTGACTTCCTTTGGACTGTTTCCTCTTGCTGACACTGCCATCAAGGAGATTGTCACAAGATGCAGAGCGAGGTTTAGTTTGTGTCAGTGCTGGTGAGGAAGCAAGGGTAGTGGTTTTTCTGAGGGCTTTGTAAATATATATCATGACTTGTTAGGGAAGTAACTGAACTTGCCTTACTAAGTCCATTTTGTCGACCACAAGGGCTGCGAGAACGTTTGGGATTGGCAAGGCGCCATTTCTTCAGGCACTGAGGCTCGTGAATTTCAAGGATTTAGATCCATATTCACGTCCACAGATATAACAAACTTTCAAATTTGGGTTGCTTGACATGGAGAATTTTGCATCCGATGAAGATATTTCCTTCCCAGTTCCAGAGTCAGATGAACCAGATAATGATTCTGGTGAATCATCTCTGTTTGGAAAAGTAGGCATTGAATACTTGGGCCTTCCTGGTCTCGCACAAGCATTGTCATCAGTCTCGCTAGAAACAGTATATGTGGCTTCACTGCACTTGTCAATGTCATCCTCATCTGATGTATTTTGCTCTGTAGAGGAATGTGACTGCACTTCTAACCTCTCTTGTGTGCTAAGTTCACAAGAAGAATGAGACATGTGTGCTGATATTGTAGCAATCTCTGGTCTTAATAATGGTGTAGTAGTGGCCAGTGACTTTGAACGCTCTTTTAGCAATCTTTGTCCCTGTTCGAAATCTTTAATGGTGACACTATTGGCTCGTTGGTCAGACAGACTTGTCTTTGAGGAGCTTCTTATGTCATCCATGCTCAAACTTTGCTGTCTGTCGAAAGTTGGCAAGTCAGGAAGAACTCGTCGCTTTCGAGGCTCGTATGAAGATTTTCTTTTCGGCTGTTGCTTAGCCTCTTCTTGTTCTTTTTGTTTTGTCATCTCCCACCTTTTGGCGCATTGGCGTTCGTGAACGGTAATGGAGTGTGAACTGAATTCCCGCCCACAAATATAACACATCACTGTTTTGGGTTTCGGCATGGTGTGGATTTGTTCTCGCAGTTTCACAGATTATTTCCAGCTGAAGCAAAGGAAAACATACTGAAAGGTTAATATTTCCCTACTGTGCCGAGCATGTGAAGTTTTATCACTGACAGATTACTTCAAGTTTAGTAGATCTACAGCGTACCTCATTAACGCCTACCGATTACGCCTCTTGAACTTTTAATTTTCTGTTTGCCATTAGAAACAATGGCAATATTCTCATCGAGACAGCGAAGAATAAACAGTTCCTTTGTATCACTTACTTTGCATAAGCAATGTGTCCGAACAACACAGAAACAGGAAAAAAAACTCAGTGTTCTAATTAGGGAAACATTACTAAAACCCATTGAAAACCCTCAGATCAATTTTGCTGTAAATTCGGTCGTACCTTATCAGATATTTCATGATGAGGGTACATAATAAATATTGAAACAACGGAACAAACACTATGCAAGACAAAAAATCTGTGCCTCGATGGCTTCTAGTGTCGTACTATTCACACAAAACATTACGCTCAGCGAATTGACGCTAAAATTGAAAGCTGGAGGGGCACCGACATTAAATAAAATTCGTAGTAGATTTTTAGTGGATTATTAAATTAACGAGGAAAGCGAACGTGAACTTACTGTGTTGCCGTTTGTATACCACACGGAAAAATTGCTTCCAGAGCCTTCTTCCTTGCTTGTTATGCCAAAAATTATGCTAAAAGAGCGTTCCAACTTGTAGCTTCGTTTTATGTGGTCACGGGTGGTTTACAGAGAGGCAGCTGCCCTATCACCTGACTTAGTAACAGAAGCTTGCTGAGCGAGAAGATGCGAACGCGTTGATGAAGTCACGATAAAAATATGGACTGCCTATTTTCCCGTGTATTCGACCAGCGTCAGTAAATAGTCGCCGCTCTAGCTATAAATAGAAAAGGTTCGTTTCCTAGGAACGAAAATTCTTTCTCGACAGGTGCGGTACTACGGTAACGAAGCAAATAACTAATAACTCTTGCCCATTCATTTCACCAAAGGCGCTCGGGTGTAAACAAAAATTTCTCACCGGAAGTGAACTTACACGCTAAGAATTATTAGATTCCAAGCCTTCGTTTCCGGTACGTCCAAGATGGCGGACGCCCCTGACTCAACTCCGAAAGCCAAAACTCAAATTTGTCGATTCTTTAAGAGCAAAAAGGGTTGTAAGTATGGAAATGAGTGTCAGTTCTTGCATCCAGAAAAAGCATCCAATGATATTGAAAATATTCCACAAGATGGTGGTAAAATGATTGATAATATTAAGAAGAAACCTGATACAGTGATCAAAACGTCACCGACAGCTAAAACTTGCAGGTTCTTCAAAAGCACAAAAGGTTGCAAGTTTGGAAATGAATGCAAATTCTTACATAGAGAGAAACCAACCGATAAATTGGAAAGTATACCAGCGGAGGTTGGTAAACTAGATGGTAATCATAAGCAAGGTGATGAACTTAAGGTAAGCTTGAAATTATCAGCAACACCAAACAATGAAACTGTGGGAAAAGAGAAGAGAATAGAACCAGGTAAAGATTCTTCAGATCGTCAAGGGATTGTTTGTAAATTCTTTAAGAAGAAGAAAGGCTGCTTAAGAGGCAGCAGGTGTCCCTTTGCCCATGTAATTTCTGGTGATGGTGCAACATTAAAGCCTCTTGCAAAAGAAGTCTTGAGAAAAGCAAGTAAGGCCACTTCAAGAAAGCAGATCCCTCGTCAAGGCAAAGAGAACACCAAGCCTGTAAGTGATACTGAACATGTAACTAAACAAATAGAATTAGTCAATCTGCAAGTGGAAAATGACAGTAAGAAGCATGACAAGGAACATGACAGGCAAGCTAGTGGACCAGGGATCCAGCTGCTACCTAATAAAGATGAGTCAGCAAAAGGGACAGGAATGGGCTTCATGGACTGTAATCTGGAATGTAAGAGACTTCGGTCAATTGAGATACAGCAACTTAAGCGACGTTTTGGAGGTCAAGGTGATTGCTGTGAAATCCAACAGAACACTTCTTACAAGATTAAGTTCAAACCTACAGATCCTGACTGGGTGAGATATCACTCTGATGCTTGAGACTAAGTGCAAGTAAGACTTTCCAGATAGCCAGATCAATGTTGTTGCCAGGGACCTCACTCCTCCCACTTGCTCTGGAATCTCATACTCTTACTTTAACTTAGTCCACTACTCTTGAGAAAAGATCACTCCTTGTGTATCACAAATTGTAAATTTAGGGCAAAATTTTCGGTAAGGATAATTTGTCTTCAGCGTCCCTTATTGATGATGGATTGCAACAACTCCAGTTAAAATCTTATTTAGGATCCGGTACAAATTGTATATAAAGATCTACGAGGATCTTGTACTGGAAGCTTTTGACCAGGACATTCCCTAAAGATTCAGGAGAGAAAAGTCATGGACATGCAAGCTCATAAATCAGCAATACAGGGTTGTGAAATTAACCAGCATGGATTATGTTTCTATTCTCGAAAGATGTCAATTTCTATGAAATTTTGTTTATAAAGGAGATTAAATCATCAGATATGCTGAAATCAAACTTGGTTCATGTGTAGTTATTTGCCAATAATTAGTGCATTTGCATAATGAATATCAAACACGCTCTCATTTCTTTTAACCAATTATAGTCATTCAACATTGAAGTAGTGTATCTTACAGTGAGTTTCCCAGAAGATTATCCATTACATGTGAGTACAGAATAGACTAGTTAACACTTATTCCCTGAGCACGCATAATTTTGGATATAAGATGGTAAAAAGCCAACCTGAGATGCATAGCGCAGAGAAAGCCATAATGACCTCATCCAACATGCACCAGTAGAATATTTTTTTTATTAAAAACACCCCCGATATATAGAAATTAAACTAATTAAAAATAAAATGACCCAAAAAATGACATGTAAGCTTGCCGTATTGTAGAGCATGGCATAATGGCTCATACACCATAATGGATAAGCCAGTGAAAAATCTTGAGCTGCATTATCCAATGATCCAGGTTTAACATAAACAGAACAGGCCACATTCATATTCTCTGTATTGGACTTGAAATAGCTTGCAACTGCAGCTAATGCTAATTTAATCTGTTCATTAAATGATATTCCCTCCATGAGCTTCCATTGCAAGTTTGTTCCAGTTCAATATCAAGAATATGAATATGGCCTATTATAGTACAACTTTGCTCTCTTTACACATGTATACAATGCAGCTGAAACCAATTGTTTTAATTTGGTATTCTTGGCGAGGCCATTGTTGAACAGGATAGTGAGCTGTCATAGTGCTTGTCTCTGCCATGAGTATATACCAGTTTCAGCCAGTAATCCACCCAGTTCAGGGGCATTAGCACACTCCTAATTGCTTCCTCCTTTAGAAAGTTTTGTTAATCAGAAACCTGTGATGTGTCACTAGGATAAGAACATAATTTGCTTTTAACTGATATTCAACCAGTTCATAAGTAAAAAGGTAAAGTCTGTTGAAAGACTGGTAACACAGAAAGGTCATTCACATCTTCCTCTGTACAAGATGTGGTACAAAACTAATGACTCTTTTATCTCTAGATTTTTGATGCATATTTATCTGAGGAACAAGGCCTTGCTGAAGACATTATCAAGTATGGAATGATCAATCTTAATTTTTAAAAATGTTCTCCATGCAGCCCATATTATTGCTTGAGTTATGATACTGGTAACTAATATCTTTATTTTAAGGTGACAATAAATGTTAAAAGGCCTAGGAACAGTTATAAATGTTGCATAAAAAATTTAGCTCAAAAGTTCATTTTGTGTTAACTACATGTAACCAAGACTGTTGAAAAGTGAACAAAACTTTAGGAACAAAATGAACCAATCAACAAGTGGGAAAGTTCACACCTTGCACTTTGAGAAAATGATTACAACCCTTTGTTCTCAAATACCATTCTGATTGGTTAACTCTTTTCAAAGTGCCCTGGTTCAAGTAATCACTCTGTAATTTATTCAAATAAGACTTGATTCACATAATGAAATGTTGACTGGATTAATGTCTGGGCTCATGTGCCAGGTATGTTACAATTTGCAGAGAATTCTACAAGTTTGTTGATGTTTGCATAGAAAATGACCAACAAGCCAGTCTTTGACAAAGGCCTCATCCTTCAGGGCTGTCACTAATTTTTCAAGTAGACGGGGAATTGTAAAAAGTAGCCGGGGGACAAAAAAGTCTGGCGCTACAGCCGTAGGCTGCTGCTGAGGTGGGGTGGGGGTACATGTGTATGCATGCTGTTTATTTTGGGATTCAAAAAATTACACCAACGCAAACACAAAACAGCCCGCGTGACTCGCGAATATTGGCGTGACAGAAAAGAGAAGTTGAGGAAGACTGGGAATGAGTGAAAGAAGCTTGTGACCACGAGTAAAAAAACATGGCGTCAAGAACGTGTCGGGAACGTCACAATGGTTCATTTTTTCTTTCCAATACTTTCATTGTGTATCAAAGTAGCCGGTGCTCAGACTTGTAGTAGCCGGGGAAAATACCCGGCCCCCGGCCCTTAGTGACAGCCCTGTCCTTCCTGATAAACTCATCCATCTTTCAAAAACACGTGTGTCAAATTCTCGGGGGTCGCCCCGGGGTATGCTAATGCCCAGCCCCCGGGCCACGATAAAATTTGCTAATGCCCCAGCCCCGGGACTGACAACGTGAGCAAATGCCCCACGGTTGCCGGGGGGGGGGGGGGGGGGGGGGATGGGCACCGCTGGAATTGATTGATGCATATTTTGTGAATGTATGGGTAGCGAATTCCCACATAGGCTCTGCGATCCCCTTCTTCTCCAACTAAAATTTAAGTCTTGTAACGTTTATAAGATGAAAAAGAACTAAGGAACTATACGTGGTCTGGGCATTGAACCCTGGCTGATGAGGCCTGCTAACCACTGTACCACCGTGCAGCTGGTTACCAGATCTACTGAAATTTAAGCTTCATATGATGAGCAGTACTATAAATATAATATAGAGTTACCCTAACATACAAATGAAACCCAGCCGCAAGCAAAATGAAGTGAACATACATGTAACCACAAGCAAACCTAACTATGCTAACTGTGTCAGTTAAACAAAGTGAAAACATAATGAATAGACAATTTATAGGAGTCAGACCAGATTCCACTCATAAAGGACTAGCACTCAAAACTATGTCAGGTTCACAAACTCACTTCTTCAAATTGATTAATGTGTATATATGTCTAATGTATGTCTAGTATTTAAGTATGCTTTTGGCAACAGCATTGAGAAGGTATTTTAGAAATAATATTGTTATATTAATACTAGATGAGTTTTCATTTGAAAACATAATCTCTTCACAAGTGCAAATGGAATGTGTACAAGTCACTGTTGCTATGGTTACATAATAAATCAGTGAAATGGTTTGATATTTCATTGGTGTTTATGTAATTAAAATAAGCTACATATATAGCTGCCTCATGATGTAAAATGTCTCTTCCTGAGTTGGAAAAGATTTCACTAGCTTGCTGTGCTAAATATTTTCCACCACTTGAGAAATTTTGTATGTTCTCACAACCACGTAATATCCTATTTTCTCAGACTGATATATCATTACCAGACCTCTTGCACATGTAGCTTTTTATGATAAAAGTGTTACCCATTTTCCCTGGGTTGAATGAGCAATGTTCAGTAGTTGTAAATATTTTAATATAAACAATTGTGTGAAAGTGTATCACAGTTGTAGATACAGGCATAAGTAAATATAGTCCTTTTTCTGATTATAGATGATGGCTGATGGTCGAGACATGTCAGGCCTTTTTGCAGCAGTGGTAAAAAATGTTGTTTCCAAAAATGTGGAGGTCAGTGGTCTCTGTAATGTATTATAGTTTTCCTTTGAGACCACTGCAAACATGTTCACTCCTAAACTAACAGGGTTTTCCAGGCACCTCAAATTTGAGAATCAAAATTCATGGCTTTGAAATTCTGTAAAAAGCACACTGGGTCCTTGAGTAACGGTGAATTATATTGTTTGACCATGTCGACGAGGTGTAGCCTTATGTTCCACTGATCAAAGCGAAGAGCATAAGTGAGTGATGTCCATGTATGTGGTAGAAGAACTGAAAAAGGCTAAGACTTGACAGGGCTCGAAATTAAAAAAATCGTTAGGTCGCCTTTTGGCGACTAACTGGAGAAATATAGTCGCCAGATGCAAATTTTCAGTCGCCAGTTTGTATAATCAAAATAATTTTCAGGTTCCGCTTGTTGAAAGTGTTTGATATCGTCTGGCATGGCGTGAGACACATTCATACAATAAGTATTTTTTGACTTACTTATCCATTTCTTTTTAATAACGTAACACTTTTCATTTAGCGCGGCGGCGCCCAACTTGTGTGTTTCGCCAAAAACTGAGATTTACCTAGATTTTAGCATGAAAAATGCTGGCTTCGTTTTCGCGGTAGAAACTGTTCAAAATTGTATGCGACTTCTCAGTTTTCGCGTACAATTTCTACAGTTTTAATAAATATATCGTTGTTAAGTTAAGTTTGGTACAGAGAAACTAAAAAAATGCTCGCAGAAAATTGCTTAACTTAGAAATAATTTTCGTTCCCAACGCGGTTATTTTTATCCTGGAAAGAAATTTGATCGGGGCAGATTTTGATCACGTGCTAGGCAACCACTTCTGAGCCGTGAGCGCGCGTCACGCAATTAACAAAACAACGCTATAAATTGTAATTTTCGCCAAGTTTCCTCAAAACACTTGATTACCCTTGATTACCTTTTCTTCTCAAAATCGTTATCGTCCAGCGGTTTTTGCAAAATTCTGCGGCTCCTGGGCGGTTCCTAGAGAGAAACTCTAATGGCGTCGAAGAAAATATTGCGACTTAACAGAAGTCCGTAAAGTTTGGAGGGAAACATGTGGCTTTTTTGTTGCGATTTGGCCCATTCTTTTACGACGAACGCAAAGCAGGTTAAGATAAGATGTTTATTTTAACTTTAATGCTTTATTGTACTTCTAAATCATGCAAAATTTAGGTCGCCAAAGTGGTGACTAAACAACAATTTTAGTCGCCAAGGAGGAAAAGTTAGTCGCATTGGTGACCGTATTGGTCGCAATTTCGAGCCCTGCTTGAATAAATCTGATGGTAATCCCTTATATCTGAACACCTAGTGATACATTCTCATAGTATTTTATTAATTGATGAAGTTCTTGAAAAATTAGAATTGTAGCCTGGAATGTCCTTAGAAAGTTTTAGAATTTTATACATGTAGTTAAAGAAAGAGTAAGACCCCTAAATGAGATGTTTAAATGTTGACTAAAAAATGTTGACAGTTAGTTGTTTCCCATTCTAAGAAATTAAACTTGATTTTCTCCAGGTCAAGAAACTGGTCTACTTGTACCTTGTTAGATATGCTGAGGAGCAACAAGATTTAGCCCTTCTTTCTATAAGCACATTTCAAAAAGGATTAAAGGTTTGTTCACTATCGCCTTATGGAGTAGAGACAACAGTAACTGTATATTGCTGTAACTAAAAATCTTGAGCGTTCTGTAATTGGCCAATGCATGGAGCTGTTGAAGATGTCCTCTGCAATTACCACCAAACACTACTTTGTTGCTACTGAGAAGAAGAACAGCTATGAATGGGTGGCCTGTGATGGCCTTTGAAATGGTTAACACTTTGGGCTCTGATTAAGCGGTCCAGGATCAATTGCTGACTTAGGTCATCTTGTTCTAGTCTTGGGCTAAATCAAATAAGATGCAAACGCTGATGCAAACTGTTTCAATCTTCAGCGTAGTTTCTTAGGAGGGTGATATTTACAAGTGTATATTGTCATTGTTTTGTCTTTCCGATTGTTTCCTTTCTAAACAGGATCCAAATCAGCTTATTCGTGGAAGTGCCCTACGGGTCTTGTCAAGTATTAGAGTTCCTGTCATTGCGCCAATCATGATGTTGGCAATAAAAGAGGTAAGTAGTAATAATAGGTATATGGTGATTATTATTCTTACCATAGATGTTGTGTAAGGGAAACTTCTGAATTTCACTAACCTATCCAGTAAAACTTTCCGTTTCTTGGTGTGACTTTGATCATTTTTGGGTCTTCAGACCAACCCTATCACCTTATTATCCTAGTACTGGTAAATGTACATTACAGTAACTAGTTACAATTCAGTTATGAAATTATCTCACCCAAGGAGCAATCTAGAGTTAATAGAGGGAAGTGGTTAGGAAACCCAACATTTTTAAGTCTGTGTTGTATGTTTAAATTTTCAAAAATTTAAGGTGGCTCTGAATCCCTTTTGCAGAATTGTTTAAACTTTGCGAAAAGTTGCATCTTATCATGCTGATTACCATTCGATAATAAAAAATTGGGGTCACTGAGCTCGTTTTTGAGTTATAAGTGCTAAAAGCTAAAATTAAGGGTGTTTTTAGCAGGTCATATTGTTGCTATGTAACCTATTGTGCCACAAAATTAACAGCAACTTGTTCACCAATGATTGGGCAGTTTGTTGATACCATGATTGTGGCATTAACCGATAAAGATTGGGTATAATGACCCATCAAACTCTCAGTCCTGGAAAGTACTGAAAACTGTTTCCAGCCACCTTAAGTTTGTTAATTATGAGAAAACTGAGGAAGAGTTAATCTTAACTAAAGACTGTTCAAAACTGGTTTTAGATGGAGAAATGGCTCATTACATTTTGCAACTGGGATCTGTTATGATTCAAATTTGTTGTTGGTTTAAGATTTCTTATGCCAGGGTGATTTTTATTTTCCTTTTTCTCATATTTATTGTCCTGATCTAGAACAAAAGAAAATTAAAATCAAACTGGTTTGAAATATATATTATAATCATAGATAAAAAATGTAACTGACAACAGATGATTTAATCCTACTACTAATTTAAAAAATGTGTACTTGGAATATTTGAATCAGTCTGAGATACCAATCCAAACAATCTATCATCTTTGGATTGTTTAGATTTCATTGAAAATTTGTATGACTAGTGCAGCTAAAGGTTGAAGTTATGTTTTATTCATACCTAGGGTGTAAATGACATGTCACCTTATGTACGTAAAACTGCTGCTCATGCCACCCCTAAGCTATACAGGTATGTCACTGTTGGTAAGACAGAGTAAACCAAGTGAATAGTAGTAAACTGTATGCATACCAAGATCAGGGTGTTGTGTCCTAAAAGAAAGGATGGAATATTCTAGGTCACACCAAACTGTTTATCCCAGTTTCTGTAGAATCAAGTGTTAAATCACAACTATTTCGTTCTTTAAAAAGGGATACCTTTTAGTGGCAGGCACAGCAGCCTCATGGCCAGTACGCTCGTCTCTGGATCGAGCAGTTCAAGTTTGATCCCTGGCTGTGGACATGGTGTTGTATTTTTAGGCAAGACAATGTCAGTGCTTCCTTGCATATGATGGTTGTACCCCTAGTACAAGTGGCAGTCCTACTGAAACGACACTGACAATGACACACTAGTAGCCTTCTTCTTTGAAGTTAACAAAAATAAAGAGAATACTAAAGTTACTTAATTTGGCTGCTGATCTTCTAATAGTCAACTTGACTCACAGTCACAGTCAGTCAGAGCCACATTCAGTCACAGTCACAGTCAGTCAGAGTCAGAGTCACAGTCAGTCAGAGTGACAGTTACACTCACAGTCACAGTCAGTCACTCACAGTTACAGTCAGTCAGAGCCATAGTCACAGTCACAGTCAGTTAGGGTCACAGTCACAATCACAGTCACAGTCACAGTCACAGTCACAATCACAGTCAGTCACAGTCACAGTCATAGTCACAGTTAGTCACAGTCACAGTTGGTCAGAGTCACAGTCACAGTCACAGTCACTGCCACAGTCATAGTCATAGCCAGTCACAGTCATAGTTACAGGCAGTCACAGTCAGTCACAGTCACAAAGACACTCACAGTCAGTCACAGTCAGAGTCACAGTCATACTCACAGTCATAGTCAAGGTCACACTCAGTCATAGTCACAGTCACAGTCAGAGTCACAGTCACCCTCACAGTCAGTCACAGTCACTGTCAGTCACTGCCACAGTTACAGTCAGTCAGAGTTAGAGAAACAGTCACAGTCAGTCACAGCCACAATGAATGCCTAAGGTTCTTTCTTTGGCTGCTGATCTTCTAATAGTCAACTTGAGTCACGGTCACAGTTGCAAACACAGTTACAGTCAGTCACCATCATAGTCACAGTCGCAATCACAGTCAGTCACAGTCACAGTCAGTCATAGTCACAGTCACAGTCACAGTCAGTCACAGTCAGTCACAGTCACTGTCACAGTCAGTCATAGTCACAGTCACAGTTAGTCACAGTCAGTCACAGTCAGTCACAGTCCAGTCACTGTCACAGTCAGTCACAGTCACAAGTTACAGTCAGAGTCACAGTCAATCACACTCACAGTCATAGTCACTCACAGTCAGTCACAGTCACAGTTACACTCAGTCAGAGTCAGAGTCACAGTAAGTCACAGTCATAGTCACAGTCACAGTCAGTCATAGTCACAGGTCACAGTGTCAACAGTCAGTCACAGTCACAGTCACAGTCATAGTCATAGTCATAGTCACAGTCACAGTCACTGTCACAGTCAAGTCACAGTCACAGTCAGCAGATTCACAGTCATAGTCATAGTCATAGTCACAGTCACAGTCACAGTCACTGTCACAATCAGTCACAGTCACAGTCAGTCAGTCACAGTCATAGCACCAGTCACAGTCACAGTCACAGTCACAGTCACAGTCACAGTCACAGCACAGCCACAGTCAATGTCACAGCCACAGTCACAGTCACAGTCCACAGCCACAGTCACAGTCAGCCACAGTCCACAGTCACAGTCACAGCTCACAGTCACAGTCACAGTCACAGTCACAGTCACAGTCACAGTCACAGTCACAGTCACCGTCACAGTCACAGTCACAGTCCAGTCACAGTCACAGTCACAGTCACAGTCACAGCATCCACAGCCACAGTCACAGTCACAGTCACAGTCACAGTCACAGTCACAGTCACAGTCACAGTCAGTCACAGTCACAGTCACAGTCACAGTCACAGTCACAGTCACAGTCACAGTCACAGTCACAGTCACAGTCACAGTCACAGTCACGTCACAGTCACAGTCACAGTCACAGTCAGCAGTCACAGTCACAGTCACAGTCACAGTCACAGTCAGTCAAGTCACAGTCACAGTCATCAGTCACAGTCACAGTTCAGTCCACAAGTAGTAGGGTGGTTGATAATGGACCCATCACACTGTCAACCGTCCTTGGACAGTAACTGGAAAACGGTTTTCAGCCACCTTAACCCTTTTTTCTTTGTACTAGGGTTCTTGTTAAGAGGCGGTAACCGGTAACTTTTTACCCGGCTGTTTCACGTAAATGTTACCGGCTGTTTCACTGAAATATTTACCCCCCCCCCCCCGAAATCTATCCACTGTGAATGTTCGTCTGTTCAAAGAGTGAAAATCCCATTTCGTTTATGGGGAACATATTGTCTTCCCTTTGAACCAATGCTGTGAACAGATATCTTTCATGCAGATGGTACCGCTTTGAAAATACCAATCATTTTTTTGTGGAAAGCAATCCAACTGTGTTTTTCCACCCCTCGAAACAACGTCTCTGCAGTGTTCCTTTCCATTCCTCTCGCGCGCCAGGGGGGAAACCCCCTATAATCCATTGAAGGAAACGTTTACAAAATGGCGTCCACACGTGGAAAAACAACAGAAAGGTCTGTTTAGAATTTTGGTTTTCAACCAAAGCTTCAGGAAAAGCGGGTGGTGGGTAAAAATCAATAAAATAGTACTGTATAACCTACTTTTATTTTGCTGAGTATTAAATTAATTTAACAGCCGCCTGACATGCGACAGTGATCGATACGAACGTCAAGTTAACACTTGAAAACGCTTGCCCGCGCATTGTCTTCTGAATCCTGAGTTTTGAGCACTTGTATTTTCCTGTTGGCAGTCAAAGCTTAGTAGTATTTCAAAGTAGTTTTTAGTATTAAGTTTGTTGAAGAAAAGTAACATAATCTTGAAAGAAAAAATGAATAAACGCCTAAACTGCATATCTAAGTGCCACAGTCAATAAATAAAAATGATCACTTTGACTATAACAACAATTTGTTGGTTCATGAAAAAAGGGTGCCACGAGTCATGTTAAAAAGACATTTGAATCACGGAAAACCCAGTAGCTCCTGGGGGCTTCGCCCCTGGACCCCCACGCAGCCCCCACACCCCTGGCATGAAGAGCAGTAACAAAGTTACCTGCTATTTCTGGTTTTTTACCTTCTATAAAAAAATTAGTAAGAACCCTGTTTGTATAATAACTGTATGCTACTATACCAACCGCAGTGTTTATATTTTTTTATAGTTTGGATCCCGAGCAGAAGGATTGTTCTGATTGAAGTTATAGAGAAACTACTGAAGACAAAAACAACGGTAAGAAATTTTATTTTCAAACCAGAGATGGAATGGTTTAGGTACCTAATGTGTGTGCTCATTTATTTGCGTGATTTTAGTGTGTTTTTTGTACCTCTCACTTGCTCTTAATCAAGAGGACA